>CM021102.1:456392395-456573986 GCA_007115665.2 Sequoiadendron giganteum
GGGGTTGAGGGCTGAGGGATTAAAAGGGTTTAGGGATTGAGGGATTAGGGTTTAAGGGTTGAGGGTTGAGGGTTGAGGGTTGAGGGTTGAGGGATTAAGACGGTATAGGGGTTGAGGGATTAGGGTTTAAGGGTTGAGGGTTGAGGGTTGAGGGATTAAGAGGGTATAGGGGTTGAGGGATTGGGGTTTAAGGGTAGAGGGTAGAGGGGTTGAGGCATTAAGAGGGTATAGGGGTTGAGGGATTAGGGTTTAAGGTTTGAGGGTTGAGGGATTAAGAGGGTATGGGGGTTGAGGGATTAGGGTTTAATGGTTAAGGGTTGAGGAGTGAGGGATTAAGAGGGTATAGGGGTTGAGGGATTAGGGTTTGACGTTTGAGGGTTAAGGGTTGAGGGATCAAGATTGTAGAGGGGTTGGGGGATTAGGGTTTAAGGGTTGAGGGATTGAGGGATTAAGAGGGTATAGGGGTTGAGGGATTAGAGTTTAAGGGTTGAGGGTTGAGGGGTTGAGAGATTAAGAGGGTATAGGGGTTGAGGGATTAGGGTTTAAGGGTATAGGTTTAAGGGTTGAGGGTTAAGATTTGAGGGATTAAGATTGTAGAGGGGTTGAGGTATTAGGGTTTAAGGGTTGAGGGTTGATGGATTTAGAGGGTATAAGGGTTGAGGGATTAAGGTTTAAGGGTAGAGAGTAGAGGGGTTGAGTGATTAAGAGGTTATAGGGGTTGAGGGATTAGGGTTTAAGGGTTGAGGGTTGAGGGATTAAGAGGGTATAGTGGTTGAGGGATTAGGGTTTAATGGTTAAGGGTTGAGGTTTGAGGGATTAAGAGGGTATAGGGGTTGAGGGATTAGGGTTTAAAGGTTGAGGGATTAAGAGGGTATGGGGGTATGGGGGTTGAGGGATTAGGGTTTAAGGGTTAAGGGGTTGAGGGTTGAGGGATTAAGAGGGTATAGGGGTTGAGGGATTAGGGTTTAATGGTTGAGGGTTGAGGGATTAAGAGGGTATGGAGGTTGATGGGTTAGGGTTTAAGGGTTAAGGGTTGAGGGTTGAGGGATTAGGGTTTAAGGGTAGAGAGTAGAGGGGTTGATTGATTAAGAGGGTATAGGGGTTGAAGGATTAGAGTTTAAGGGTAGAGGGTAGAGGGGTTGAGGAATTAGGAGGGTATAGGGGTTGAGGGATTAGGGTTTAAGGGTTGATGGTTGAGGGATTAAGATTGTAGAGGGGTTGAGGGATTAGGGTTGAGGGTTGAGGGATTAAGAGGGTATGAGGGTTGAGGGATTAGGTTTAAGGGTTAAGGGTTAATGGTATAGGGTTTATGGTTTAAGGGTCCCACTCCCTCTCTCTCCCACTCCCTCTCTTAGGTCTTCCCCCTCACCATAACTGAATAAATTATTTCCCTCTCAAGTCTCTCTCTCTTGGGTCACACTCCCTCCCATGCTACCTAGACTAGTCTGTGTCAGTCCAATGCCCTCTCTCGCAATCCCTCTATGTTAGGCCTCACTTACCTCCCACCCTACTCTCTTAGGTCTCTCCTTCTTACCCACTCTCTCCCACTTTGACTCCCTCTCCTTCTCTCTCAAGTATCTCCCTCCCACCCTCTCTCCCTCTCTCTCTCTCTTAGGTTTCTCCCTCCCCCTCTCTCTCTCTCAAGTCTCTCCCTCCTACCCCCTCTCTCTCTCTCCCACTCCCTCTCTCTCTCATTCCCTCTATTTCTCTCCCACTTTGTCTCTCTCCCTCTCTCTCAAGTCTCTCCTTTTCAAAACAACATATTTGGCACTCGCCAAATTTGGAGAGCACCAAATTTGGCGTGCACCAAATGTGTTTTACCTTGAAACGGTAAAATAGGGGTTGACCCCATGATTCAGGCCCACATTCTCTCGTATTTTTCTAGTTTAGAGCTTAATTCGAGTCAGAAACGCCTTTTTTATGCAGTTGACTTCATATTGTACCAATCTATGTTTGATCCATCACCTTTTTACCACCAATCTGCATGGTAGACAACGTAGAAGAAGAAATTTTGAAGTTTCTACATCATTTTACATTATCTAAGGTAATATATTCATTTTGGTAATATTGAAATGTTTATATTTAGCATATTTGTTTGTTTTTGACAATATAAACTAAATTTATTTAATGATTTTATTAATCATAACAATTGGACATAGAATTCAACATTGAATTAGATGGGATTTGCATAAAAAAGTTCAATTTTTATGAGTTTGAAGAACAAAAAAATGAAAAACATGACATTTACTTAACATAAATTTACTTATGAATTCTATTTGCATTGCTTATAGTAGTCCATTTCCAACATGGCTAGTGGAATTCACTCTATTTCGTTTTATTTTCAACTAATTTATAAAACCTAATAGCTTTCATCAATGTTAATGCAAGTGTCCATTAATTTTTGTGTTCCATAAAAAAATCACCTTCATCACATGTGCTTAGATAAATTCAAGTGAGTTGACAGTTGTTAATGCAAGTTTCCATTCATTCATACCATTTACCTTTCTAATAAATAAAAAATGGGAAATTTTGTGCAATTGAGAATGCTTATTGTCTTTCTAAGTTACCTCATTGCCAAAGAAATAATGAATAATAATAAGATATAGCATCACAAACCCTTACTTGAATTCATATTCTTCATGACTTCGTTGACAATCAAAAAATTGGTTTTGAGAACAATAAACACAAGATTCTCTAGTTTTCATTTAGGTGGAAACAAATTATACCCTAGGTTTGTGATGCAAAGCAGGGAGACAAAACCTTCAACAATCAGAATTAGATCAGTTTCAAACAATCTTCAATCTCAAAAACCTCAATTCAATGCTGAATTGACCAAATCACATTCACTTCCTTGTAGCATTCACAATAGAGAAAATTGTTCATATCTTATCAGATCTTAGTCACTGGAACCCTCTCTAATGCATCTAAACACTAAACCCTTGCTTTAGGCTTTTCTATTCTTGAAATAAGGAGGGTTTATTAAAAATCAACATTTCAGGCCTCTGGTGCAGGAGCACCTTGTAAGCTCATTTTTTTTTCAAAAAGGTCATCTTTAGTGAGTATGGTCAAATGCTAGGATTTTAGTTAATGTTGAGTATATTGTGTTTAGTAAGGTCAATTAGACCATTTTATAATGTATTTGGAGCTAAGGGAGTTTAGTTGTGTCATAGCTTGCAATTTGGCTAAATGTGGTCAAAAAAGTTGCTAAAAGATGCAAAAGTTGCAGAGTTGGAGGGAGTTGGAATGAAATCAAAATATGTATGATAACCTTCAATTCCTTGAATGAGAGGTTGTTGGTTGATTTGTACCCCATTTTTTATCAAGAAGAACGTTATTTTCTAGAAATTTACTAGTTTCTCTCACTTTTCTTGTTGTTGTATGGCTTGTACATACTCTAAGATGATATGAAACTAGTTGGATGTTGTAGATTAATTAATTAGCTTTCATTTTCACCTATTTATAGGTTCTAACTCTTTGTATAGCCAAAGTATATTATTTTTACTGCTGCTACCTACTTCCACAGTGTTCTTGGATTGAAGGGTTTCATTATGTAATTCGATCCATTACACTTTTTCTTCCTATTGTAACTTGTGGAAATTTCTAACCTATTTAGAATGTTGTGGGGTCAAGGTTGGGTGTTTGGGATGATGTTCTAGGACTATAGCAGGGTCTTTTCATGGTGAAAATTAGGGCTTCAAGTGGTGTTTTGACAAAATATGGGAAGGACTATCCATGTAATGTATTATTCACTGTGTAGGGTCTGGTAAGTGTGTTTGGTGCTTTGTATGGGTCTGGCAGGTCCGAGAGATAGGAGTTTCATTAAAACCCCAAGTATTTTGCTTGAAATTGAGGGTTTGGTGTATTAGGGGTCTAGAGGTCTTGGACCTGGAAACAAATCAGGAAATTAGAGGTTTTGACACATAAAATACTGTTGTTTGAGGAGTTTGAGTGAAGATGTAGTGTTTAAAAGATACTCTCTTTGTAAATTAGGCCAATTGAATAGCCTTTTCCAAGGTGGGTCTATTGGAAGTCAATGTTGGTCCAAAGGAGTTGATGTTGGGGTTTACCTATGTTTTATAACTTGCAAATGCATATCTTAATCATCCCTGATTTTGTCAAGTGTTTTGGAAAATCTTGGTGAAAAGGCCCTTGAATTGGGTTACCTATGCTACAAGGGAAAGCTTGGTAGAAGTTGGGATTTTTAGTTGAACATCTGATTTTGCTTTGGAATCTGATTGATTCTCATTGATTTGGTTTATTGAATGGTTTCCACCCCTCTCTACATCAAAAATGGTGTTTCTTGGTAAGTTAAGTGATCAAGTTCTGTGTAAATCTATTAAGAGCCTTCCTCTAAATCTTTGAACAAGTTCATATTGGATCCCTATATGTACTGCATCGGCCTCTAACTACTTTGCCAACTCTTCAAACATACTCAAAATACCTACTCTAACATCTAACCCTATAGACATCTAACTCCATCATGTATGAAAAATATTATGTAGCATAGACATGTTTGATAATTCCAAACAGCTCATTGCTTTCTTTCATAAAATGCTTTGGTGTGTTTCATATTTAATGCAATGTAATCAATGATATCAATATTTTTGTAAAATGCATTACTTACTTTTGTTCTATGTGTGTTTGTGAACATGTAGCATTCAAGGTCATGTCGAGGAAATGACCGAATCCTCTAACACTGGAAGAACGTGCAGTTAAAAATGTAAGGAGAAGAGAATCAAAAAATGTAGCTTGTGAAGCAAAGGAATTGCAGCCCATACAACCAAAAATTCCCATGCAATCTAAGAGAGATGTCAAATTGGAAAAACAAAGGGCACGAATGAGGAAAGTTTGTGGAAGGACAGGAATGGATATTGATGTTGGGGGCACATCATCAACCATAGGTGAAGCTCAATGCACATATCTAGTTGAAGACACATCGGCAACAACATGTGGTTTTCCAGGTACATCATAAATGACATCTCTAATTGAAGACACACCATCAACAACATTGTGTTTTGAAAGTACATCAGCAAACACATCTCTATTTGAAGGCACTCCACAAATGACATCTCAAGTTGGAGGTAAAACATCGTTTACATGTCAATCTCAAGGTATGTCATCAATTGCACCTCCAATTGAAGGTACATGATCTATCCCCGATGTTGTTGACCTTCCCAATGTTGACACAAATTTACATTTGAGAAATCCTATATTTTTGCGTAGAAAACCTACATTTTTGATTGATATTGATTCCAATGTTTTGAAATGGATGCCTAATAAGATTCCAAAATATACATGTCAAAGATATGCATAGAGGATATGGAGTTTGTTTTTTGCGAAGCTAAGTGAGGGTGGAAGATGCCAACTATTTGTTGAAATGATGAGGCAACTCAAATTTAGGCCCACCATGAAGGCTCTTGGGCTAAGAGTTTTGAATGACTCAAGTGAATATTTCATTGTAAAGAACTTGATGAGTGCATACGAGAGTGTGGGTTCCACCTCACACACAAAGGATAGTTTTGCCACACGACGTGTGATGACAACAACACTGTTAAGCAGTCAAACAAGGAATAAGGTGAACCTTACAAAGGCAAGTAATTATTTGAAAGTAAGTATATTATCTCTAATGAGATCCAAAGGAAGGTATGAAAGAGTGGAGGATCCAAATAGCAATGAGTTATGGGCATTCTCGGGTAGAGTGCCATGGAAAGACACAAGAATTGTTCAAGGCTTGAGATCTTTAATTGTGAATTATTGGAGGGATAACACAAGGACCTCTCCTAATCAAAGAGATGTTGTAAGAAGTAGAATTGTTAGTAAAAACCATGAGCCACATCCAATGCATTAGTTGGATACCACTCAAACCCAATTTTTTGCTTATTTTGTATAGAAGTTTCTTGAAATTAAAATATGTCAAAGGTATTTTGAAATGCTAAAGCCTTTTTATGTCAAAATAAATCACACACGCACTACTTGTTGTTGTAGGGTTCATATTGATTTTTCTAACCATTATGATGTTTATCGACGTATATGTGTAGATATGCATACTAACAATGTTTTGCAGGAATGTAACATAATGCCTCCACCTAAATCGTCAAGGAAATTTTTGTCTTCCATTTTATGTGAAAGAGAGGATGGTCAATTTTTTTACAAAAAATCATGTTTGGATGGCACATGTGAGCATTGTGGTGGCATGCAAAATTTTCCAATTTTCCAACACATGGCTAGTACACACACAATTGGAGAAAAAATTGTGGAATTTGGCAAATATAAGACAATGGCATATAGTCTAAAAGATGGAAAGAAGCAAAGAAGTGTGAATTGGTCAGTGATAAGATTCCAATGTATCAGTTTATGGGAATTTTTCATGATCAGGTGGTCTATGAGTATGCAAGGCATACACACATAGCACAATGGTTGGACTCACAGTTCAAGTTATGTAAGGACACATTTCCACTTCATCATATCATTTCAGTTGTTGACTTCGCTGAGAACTACACACTACAGCCACAGATTAAGGTGCAATCACAGTACTACAACTCCACACAGGTTGCTATATTTGTGTATATAGCATTCATTCATGCAAATGATAGTACAAAGTAAAATAGGAAAGTATCGAGGGAGTATCACTTTTACATCAGTGATGATCGCACACATTCTACAGAGTTTGTGCAAGGTTTCTTTCATATGTTCTATGTTGATCTGGTTAGCAAGGGCATATCATTTAGTCAGCATATCATATGGTCAGATAATTGTACATCGCAATTCAAGAACGCCAAAATGTTTACTGGTTGAGCAGGATGCATAGGATTAGTGGTGTTCAGCATATGTGGAACTTCTCAAAGGTTGGGCATGGAAAGGGGGAGCATGATGGAGTAGGTGCATGTATCAAAAGAGCCCTAGCACAAGAAGAGTTAAAGTACACAACCAATGTAAAGTTGACAAATGCAAGATTAATTGTCCAGTGGTGCAATGGTGCAATGGGTCCAAGTAGTGAAGGTAATTCTTTAGTTCGTAGATTTTTTCATTTAGTAGATGATACTAGCATTGAAAAATATGAGGATTGTTGTACACTAACAGGATCGAGCATGCTACACTCTTTTAGAAGCTCCAATGCAGGTACATGGACCATCCATACAAGGAATATGGCATGCTTTTGTTATGCATGTACACTTCAATCATAGAATAATTGCAAGTCAACAGAGTGGGTTGACGAATGGTTTGTAAGAATTCTAACCCCACTTGACACTTATCAGCTCCTAACGGCTCTACAAATAATGAAGATGCAATCATCCATTGACTTTGATCATGTATCAGACCTACTAGAACCAAGTAATATATCTTACTTACAAGTTTTATTATGTTGCTTAATAAATACATCTAACAAGATGAACATATCAATGTAGGGAATGTTTATGTGGTGATTGTAGATGAAGACAATGAAGAAGGTATAGATTATTACCTATGCCATTGTATCGAGGCCAAAAAGAAATTGGAGTCCCCAATTATAGATGGAGAAAACATAGAATATCCTACAGGTTCAGTGGTTATTACTAGAACATGGCTTCGAAGGTATCTAGTTAACAATGTTGTAGTTTGGTTGTTTGAGGACTTCGACACGCATCAAAAAATTCTTCATTACTCGAACCTTGTCGTCACCACCAATGTTCATTTGATCAAATATAAGGGCAGACCTACGAACAAGAACTTGTGGAAAGTGTGTGAGTCTGACCACAAGGCAATACTTGACACAATAAAGAGTAGGCAAACCCAGATGGTTCCCTAGATTGATTTGTAAGTATGCACATTGAATTTGTAAAGTCATGTTATTGATCACTCTTTTGGACCAACACCTCGCAATTAGTATTTTTCACCATTAGTGTTTGATGTCATATGCATTTACGACTGTCATTGATCCTTTTCTGATTATGATTGTAGGTAACACTGAAGTTTGTCAAAGTATATAAGAAAATAACAACATCGATTGGTGGTGCAAGTGTTCAATGGTATGAGAAACATCGGTTGCTGGTGCATTTTATGGTTGTCATTCTCTTTCTTTTCCATCTCATAGATTTATCGAATTCTTATATGTTTCATGTTTTATGTTAAGCCTCTCAGTGATATATTTGAAATTTATATGTAGGATCATCGAGAGATGATAAAGTAGCAAAAGGTCACATCACCATTGAAGGACCTTCAATCAAACTCCTTATCTAGCATGCATGAAGGTGATAATAGGTCTCATCAGTTGTATGACTGACATTATTTAGATATTGTTCTTTTAATAATCTTTATGTGAGTCTATGTCTAAGATTGAGAGGCTTTTGTAGGTTTTTTGTGGACCAAATTCCTATGATACTACACAACCATAGAGAGGCTACTACCCATGTGTTTCATAGGGAGCAGGGGATGTACATGTTTTGAACCATTTTGGAATTCAAATAACTGGTCCAGCTAAGGTGGAATGGAGAAACGAAATTGGGCAGTAGCTCCTTTTGTTTCTTCTCAAGTACAATATATTTCATGATCTATGTTGCAAATGGGAGGATTATTTCCTTGCATGTATTGATACAAGTATTGAAAAATGGGAAGATTTTCAAGATGTTCTTCCATCACTATTGTAATATTTGTCATTGATTTAGTGTATTTTTGATATACAAAAATTATGAGAAATTAATACATGCAAATGTGTATATTCCTTAATAAATGCCTCAATTAAATGTGTGTATTACATTTAAAATTAGTTGTAATACTTCATGGTTTACATTTAAAGTTGTCTTCAAGGAAAAACATGTGGATTTATGATTAAGAATGAAATAATGTCTAATACAATTGTAGAAAGGCATATTTTATTGTCCCTACTGATGCAGAGGTGGTGGTAACCCAAGACACAAACTGACACAACTTCTCTCAAATATGCCAAGAAAGACATCAACTTTCAATTAACTCAACCTTGTAAAATAACATCAAACTCAACAAGGACCCTATAGAGGTTGTCAACATCCAAGCAATGATAATTAAATCAACTTTGCACAATCCCCAAGGAAAATTCATTCAATTCCTCAAAACTCACCTTTTGTCAATCCTACCGAATTGGCCACCTAGTGAGCTCACTAGCTTGCCAAATCCGTAGGGTTGACAAGGTAGGGGTAGCGTAGTCCTCATAAAAATTGATTCAACCTAGGTCATCTCTAACATACCTCAATTCCACCTAACTCCTTTGGAGCAACTTGCTAAAAACTTGAAAACAACACTGTCCAACCTCACTTTTTCATGTAGAAGCACCCCAAATGCCACCTAGGGCATCACAAAAAATTGGTATGTGCACCTCCTGATGTAGAGTGGATCAACAAAGATGTGATTTGAGACAACTTCTCTCAAATATGCCCACTAAGACATCAGCATTCACTTGACTCAACAGGGTACCTCAACTTCCTAACCATGGACTCTTCAAAACAAAATTAGGCCTTAACTTCCTTGTAGCCCTATCAACTAGGATAGTCAATAATAAAACTAGTTGGAGGCAAGAACCGGACAATTGAAATAGGTTTCAGACCCATTATGCAGGCCTCTTCAAACCCCCAAGACCTCAGGGTATGACATTCAACAAAACAACTACTATGGACCAATCTACAACGCCACAAGGGGACCTAATGAGGCTGTTCCAAATGAGAACCAAGGTATCTAGGCACTCCCCATGATGTAGAGTGGATCAACCAAATAGGAGAGATGACATGGATTCTCTAAGATATGCCCACTTGGACATCAATTCACCAAACTCACAACAGGGTAACCTTGCCACTTGACATGGGATTTTGGTCAATCAGATTGAGATAGAGGTTTAGACTAGATTTGTTACCCCAGAACATGTTTCTCATGACCACTATAGGACATAACACCATAAATTTCACCTAAGGAATTCCATTTTCTCATCGCTCTAGCCTTTAGGCCTCATTTACCCTTAACCGTTATAGCACTACCCGATAGGACAGTCAAGACAAAAACCACATACAAGCCTGTACTAGGCCCAAACCACTGAATTTGGACAATAAATGGATGCCCCTATAAAGTCTCAAAGCCTCCCTTCTTGATGACCAAAGGTAAAGTCACAAAAAGCCAAAAGATAATGCTACAAGGTAGGCCTAATAGGTTGCTCAACTACGACATCACCTAAAAGCCCTCTATTCACTTCCCTTGCACACAAAACTTTGCACACATCTTTTATAACCCTAACTAATCCTTTCCATCGAGTTACAGAAGTATACAGTGGGTGGAAGGCTTAATATGACATTTTAATGCACTCAAAACCCTTAAAACAAGGTATACAGACTGACCTCAATAATTGGCTTCTAAAATGCACAAAATCACTTGAAATCCAACCAAACTAAAACTAAAACGGAGTTAAGTCTGCTTCCCACCTAATTCAATCAAAAAGAGAGCACAATCACTCTGAGATACATTCAACCGACTTGATCCCTTAAGGGTCCAAAGTGCAAAAGGGCAGAAATATTTGATAGGGTATTACTCGTAAACTGTGGTGATTATGAAATCTTTGTCTGAACCTATGAGATCACATTGGGCCCCTCTACAATAACCTCTCTTGGTTTTTTTCTATCTTAGAGGCATTTTCCTGTGGTGGCGAATTTTCACTTGGGGAAAAAGTTGTCAAATGCAAGTAGTTGAAAGTTGCAAAGTGATGCAACTTTCGTTCTGCAGTTCATGTGACCAAATGGATTATTCCAATGTGTCTGAGTGGGTACATTTATTTTAGGCATAGTCCTCTTTCGCACCCAAACATGTGAAATCACTCTGAGCTACGTTCAACCGAATCGATCCCTTAAGGGTCCAAAGTGTAAAATGGCTACGAGCTTTAGTATGCTAGTATTCAGACATCGTGATACTTAGAAACTTCTCATCCAATCCTATGAGATCATGTTGTGCCCCTCTACAATAACCTCTCTCAGTTTTTTCTATCTCAGAGGCATTTTCTTGTGGTGGTGAATTTTCACTTGGAGAAAAAGTTGTCAAATGCAAGTAGTTGAAAGTTGCAAAGTGGTGCAACTTTTGTTTTGTAGCTCATGTTACCAAACAAACTATTCTAACACATCTGAATAGGTATTTTTACGCTAGGCATGGTCCTCTTTCGCACCCAAACACGAGGAATCGCTTCGAGCTACATTCAACTAGATCGATCCCTTAAGGGTCTAAGGTGCAAAATCACTGCAAACTTCAGCATGCTATTACTCGGATACCATGATACTTAGAAACTTCTTGTCTAATCCTACAAGATCATTTTGGGCCCATCTACAATAAACTCTCTTAGTTTTTTCTATCTAGGAGGCATTTTCGTATGGTGGTGAATTTTCACCTGGGGAAAAAGTTGTCAAATGCAAGTAGTTGAAAGTTGCAAAGTGGTGCAACTTGCGTTCTGCAACTCATGTGACCAAATAGATTCTTCCAATGCATCCAGGTGGGTATTTTTATGCTAGGCATGGTCCTCTTTCGCACCCAAACACGCAAAATCACTCCAAGCTACGTTCAACTGGATCGATCCCTTAAGGGTCCAAAGTGCAAAATGGTTGTGAACTTAAGCATGCTAGTATTCGGACACTGTGATGCTTAGAAACTTCTTGTCTAAGCCTATGGGATAATTTTGAGCCCCTCTACAACAACCTCTCTCATTTTTTGCTATCTCAGAGGCATTTTCCTATGGTGGCAAATTTTCACTTGGGAAAAAAGTTGTCAAATGCAAGTAGTTGAAAGTTGCAAAGTGGTGCAACTTTCATTTTGTAGCTCATGTGACCAAACGAACTATTCCAACACATCTGAATAGGTATGTTTATGCTAGGCATGGTCCTCTTTCACACCCAAACATGTAGAATCACTCCGATCTACGTTCAACCGGATCGATCCCTTAAGGGTCCAAAGTGCAAAATGGTTGTGAACTTCAGCATGCTATTGCTCGAACACCATGATGCTTAGAAACTTCTCATCTAATCCTTTCAAATAGTTTTATACGTTCAAATAGTTCACTTCCTTGTCTATGCTATTGCTTACTATTATGCTTTTGATATATTTTTTCAAAGCATCCACGGCTTGTTCGAAATCACTTGTTTTAGGCTTTTAGCCATAGCTACAAGGCAATGAATTGTTTGACAAGATTCTTTGGTAGACATGTATGAAAAATGTGGTAACATAGACAAGGCAAGGAACTATTTGAAAAAATACTTCAAAGAAATTTTCTCTCATAGAATTCCATGATAAGAAAATGCAATTGGCAGCTGCTCCTAGTTATTAGTTATGCAATGTGAAGAAATTGCATAACTGCTTAGGTTGACTTTGTACAAACTATATTGTAATTGAAATTTTGTCATCTATCAGCATCTACATATTAGTTATGCAAAGCAAAGTAATGCTTTGACTTTAAAAGATGTGCAATGCAATGTAATCAACGATATGAATATAAACTACAAAAATCCATTTTTTACAATTCATTAGTTTAAATAATTATTTTATTTGCTTTCTATGCTATGGAAATACCTTTCAATTTTATTTTTTAAAGTGTGTATCTCTTGTTGTACAATTTTTCCTAGTTTTTTCACAAACTATTATACTTTTGGTTTGTCAATTTTTTCCCCAAAAGATTTTTGTTGCTATGCATCAGAAGCATGAAGCATACACGCGAATACACACAATATACGTGAAGTATACATGTGAATAAGTGAAGCATACATGTGAATAAGTGAGGCACAAGTAATTGAAGCGTTCCAAAGGATACAAACCACCACGAATGGAACTTATTTACATAATACGCTTTAGATGGGGCTTATTGAGCATTCGACTGTAATTAATTAAGCATTAGATGTAAATAAACTCCATGCCTACAACATTCAAGCATAAAAATTACATGATACGCATGATAAAATCATTCAAGAATGGTAGTTCAAGAATGGCAGTAGGAAAATAAGAATTTCTTTAATCAAAAAGTTGAAAGGCTATACAATGATATATATTGATAAAAGTATATACAATATATCCAAAAACACCATACAGGCTTAGTACAAAGGAGCCATATGGACATAAAATGTCACATATATATCAATAGTAAAAAACATATGTTCCAAAATTCCACATAGGCATACAAAAAACAACACTAATACATAGTCATTTCCCTCTAAGGGAAGGAAATAGATCTCATGCTACCTTCAAAATTTGGTTGGATAGAGTGACTGTTGCTTCTCTTGTCTTTCAAACATGCTCGCTAGTCCTCCTCTCTTCACTCTAGACCTTCAACTAATACAATAAAAAGTAAAGATGTTAAAACATAGAAATTGAATTGTAGAATGGCATATAACATAATATATAATCACTTACCGCATACATATAGTCATCATGGACATTTACAACATCACCATGTCCATGATCTGGAGTGACAACCACCTGTAGCAACCATGAAGATAGAAATTAAACTACATAAAAGTATCGTGAAAATTTTCTATAATAGACCATAAAAGAGAAAATATAATGTCAAATCGACTAATCTATTCCATACCTCTCTCAATGGATCAGAACTGGCTATTGTTGTAGCAACTTCGTGGTCCATCGTGCCACATCACCAGGGCTATCTCTTGTCAACATCTTTAAATGAAACAATCTCAGGTATCATGTTGATATAAAGACCAAGAGGGGATAATGGAACATAAGGTGAAATAAGAGAGGGTAATGGGATGGGAATAGAAGGGTGTTGCAGAGAGGGGGCTCAAACTCATTCAAAGTGAAAACTTGCATTCAAGAGGCATCTAAAAAGATTAAAATGGCCTATTAGAGTTATCCAAACAATCCTCAAATCTTGACAACAATCGGGAGTCTAACTTCTCACTTTCACCCATGTAACCTAGCAATAGTGCAAACTCTATTTTTGGCCTTTAACTCCCATGCTTTCCAAAACACTTGAAAATAAAAAGGTGGATTCAAATACCCATTTCAGAGTTATACAACATATCTCTTAACTAGATACAAGTCGTTTGGACCAATCTCTTGAAATTATACCCTCAACACTATCCTAAGCCATGAATTAGGCCATATTTACAAAGCAACATACCTTTAAACTTAACACAGACCCTTGAAGCCTTGGGGAAGCATTTCCTATGCCCTCAAACCTCTAAAAACACAATCAACACCGAGGTTTGACACCTCCAACATAGCAAACTCCAAAACTCTCAATTTCATGCCAAGTCAAGAGGGTTTATTCAAAGTCCCACTTGCACAACCTCCCAAACCATGCCACCAACTTAGACATGTATATTCTAACCCCAATATTCTCAAATTTTGGAAAAAACTCCACACTCTCATTGATTTCCACAAACCTTATACCCAAGGCTCCATCTTCATGTGTTTTTCTTCACAAAACTCATCAAGACAGCAGGTTTATCTCCTTAGTTCCTTCTCCATAACTCTAATAATGCAACCTAAAACCTACTTAGACTCCCTAGGGCCCATTACACTAGTTACAATAGGTAAAATTGGTGTAAGGGACCTTAAATCATGATTTTGGTTACAAAACCCTCAAACAGTGTGTCTTCGGCCTATCACAGGAAAACAAGGATATTTACCACAAATCACAGTGGATCTCCCTCAAACTTGTTCCAAAATATTTTTAACACCTTCCACCACAAATTAAAATGATTTACATGGCACAATCAATCTATACAGGCTCGTACAGGCCTACAAATGACAAGAAAACTCAAAAATTTGAGGAAAAATAGAGATATTCTTATTGCCAATGCTTCAAACTTTAAGCCAACATTACAAAATGAGTTGTCATGCCTTTTTAAAGGCTTATCCTCATCAAAACAATGCCCAAATACCTTACAACTACTTTTTAAACCTCTCATGACTGTTGCATTACAAATTTGTTGCATTTATGCAACTCACAAATTTGGCACTTTCAAGTTTTGACTCTTTATATTTTCCTAGACCCTCTTAAACACCTAAACTATTACAAATAGTCTAATGAGACCTTATTCAACTAATAAATCATGAATTACTCAATAAAATATCATCCTATCTACCTTTACACCCTTTGTCAACTTTGACAATTCCTTCCACATGATTTGCAAACCTTACAAGATGAATATAAAAGCCCCTCAAAGTTGATCAATTACAATAGAATGGTCGCATTGGACCTTATTAAGACTCAAGGACTCAATTCAAACATCCTAACACACCTTTCCTATCATACACTCAATGAAGAAACATAGAAAAGAGTGGTGCCCCTGCACCAAAGGGATTAATGGAACATAGGATGGACTCGTATAGATTGATGGGATGGGCTAGGATGAGATAAAAAAATATAGGGTGGACAATTTGAGGTTAATGGGATGTGATTATTAGGGAATAATTCAACACAAGGTGAATTAGAAGGTGTCTAGGGTTTGACTATAGTACACAAAGTGAAAACTTGACCTATGTGTAGCAATAATAGAGAAGAGTTATCTAGGATGAAACATGGATAAATATGGTATAACATAGGATGATATAAAGGAACATAGGGTGGAACATAGGGGATCATGGAACATCTAGGGTGATATAATAATTGGTACAATAAGATGGGAATAGAAGGACATAATGACACATAGCATGGACTAGAAGATATTAGTGGGATGGGCTAGGAGGGGATCATGGAAAATAGGGTGAACTATTAAATGTTAATGGTAAGGGATTAGGAAGGAATAAAGGACCAAAAAGTGAATTAGGAGAACATAATGTGACATGATCAAGGAATACTTGAATGCAATTTTTTTGTTTCTCATCAATTTTTTAGATTTGTATATACACAAAATTACGAAAAACTAGCTAACATAGATTTACAACACCATTAATGAATAAAGGCTACCTGAGTGTACATTGTTTGAGGATATGAATCGTGAGGTGTGGAGGAAGAAGGTGCACCAGGAAACTGTTTGAAATTTGAAGCATGTTATGAGACAAACATTCAAATATAACATTCAACTGTTCAAATGCAATAATAATATCTTTAATACTAGTTGCATACATGTGGGCTCATCGTCGAGAATGTATAAGGGTTTGTAGGAATAGAGAATGCCTCATGAATAGTGCAACCCTAAAATTTCATCATATCAAAATTCTACTAATTTAGTTATTTTAAAATTTCAAAATATAATTTAATAAAAATTAAAATAACTTACTAAATTTTACCTATGTTAATGTCGAATGTATCATTCAGAATATCATCTGTGAAAACCATCTCCTATGCAACTGATGTAGGTTGTATAGTTGTATCATGAGCACCCTGATAATCGTACGTGAAAATAGCACCACAAGCGCCACAATGGTGGCATGGAGCTCGGGGCCTACACGTCTCCTCCACACCAGACTCTACTAGAGGACCTGCACACTGTAAAATGGTCTAGGTGAGTGAGCCAATCGACTTCATTGTGTACACCTCTACATTGTCCTTAACAATGGAAGGAACAATGACATGCTCCACCATGGGTCTGCCCAAGGCTCTCGATGCCAACTATGGATTATGTCGTGCAGTAGGTCTATCATGTGTGGAGCCCCCACCTCTACCCTAAAATTCTAAGATGTCAAAATAGTTTGGAATTTTATTGATGACAAACTCACAATAGAGTTTCCTCAAAAATTATTGTGGCACCTCATGGTTATTGCATGGAGGTTGGTCAAATACCATCCACCACCGCTCCCAAAATTTGATTTTAATTAACTCATGGTGGCACCAATGGATGGGGAACCTCCTGCATGCATCAGACAAACGTTCATTGGTTTTCGGGTCTATAAATAGGGCACACAAGTCAGCTTTGCTAATTTTTAGTTTTTTGACATCTGCATATGATAAACCACTAGCATAAAATTGTCTCATCTCATGCCTCTTATTTGACCAAAAATTCATTTTCTCACTCATTTCTCCTACATGAGTTACAATTGACTTCAATGATTCAGTAATCCCTCTCCTATAAGGGTGGGTTTCGGCATGCTCGGTTAATCTTGCAAATAATTGTTGAATGTCTCTTTTATTGTTTTCAATTTGATTTTGAATATTTTATTGTGTTCCTTGAGGATTCCTATGAATCGATGGAGGGGTTTTGGGTTGTTCTTGTATAGAAGGCTCTTCATGCGGGGGTGATTGTGAATTCTCAATGTTTCGAGGTGGAGATTCATTCCTTGAGAATTAGAACAAACCTTTATTAGAAAAACCTATTTAAATTTACATTCTAAATCAAATTCAAAATAAATAGAATAAAAATGCATACCTCTTTGCAATCTTCGACCTCTCTGATGTGTTAACAGTATCCTCGTGGAAAATAGCAAGCTAAGGATGCAAACAATGGAAGAGATTTAGCGAGCATGAGTTGCAAACCTGAAATCCTCTTCCTCAAGCTATGGGTTGAAGATAAAATGAGGGTTTGAAACCTGATTTTTGGCTTTTATGTCAAATAATCCATTTGGCATGTGCCAAATGGCTTATTTCAGGTTTTTTTTAACGTTTCTTTCAATTTGGCACCTAAATTGTGTCACAGATTGGTGCACTTACCCACCTCTTATAACCCATGGGTTTTCCTCCTCCTTTTCCATGACCATAAGAACCCTTCTCCCCTTTAATATACTAGTCATGATGTGTTTTATGGGTTTCACTTTGTCTATTTCTTCAACAACTAGATTCTCACATGATACCTTTACCCACTTATTTTCTCTCAAGGTAATCTTCTCCCTAATATTCTATTGTATAGTATTTCTCTTTGTCCCAATTATTGAGATAATTTAAGCATGCTCAAGGCCTCTCCCTTGGCCATTCTCTAAGGTATATAAATTTTTAGTCTCTCTCAAGGCCTTCAACGCTATCCTAAATTTCTCCACAAGTTCTACTACTTAAAATTCTATTGCTCTTATTCTCCAATAGCATCTCAAACATGTGCATACAAATACATTCACTCTAGATCACTTCCAAAATTATATCTCGATCTGATACCAAATTTCAATGGTCGATATAGGTACCTTTATGCCAATTCAATGGTGTCATGTGTCTATTTGTAATGTTTGAGGACCCACACAAAATACTATAGAAGCCGATTTGGGTTCCCCTTTTCTCTATAGATCAACTTGTAACAAAGTAATAACCTGTAACATCATACATCCTCAAAGTCTACCACTCTAGGTTTCTTAAGTCCACTCTTCATTGTCGGCGCCTTTTCTCTCCATATCATGTGTGATATTTCTCAATCCTATTGATTTCTCAACCTCTTCATGGTCTTCAAAATCATCTACATTTTCTATCTAACTCATAACTTACTATTTTAGTTAGCTCTCTCTAAAATATCCACACAGTAAACACTCATGAATCCTCCATATTCTTTGTCTTTTACCTTACACTCTTCATGTTTTCTATCACACAAACTTGGAAACCTTCTCTATCATCAATTTTATCATGTACTTTCTTACAATCCTCTTTCCCTTGCAACATTCTTCTCTCACATTGTTTTTCTCCTTTACATTGACTTAGTTGTTCTACCCGCAACTTAAAAAATTCCTTGCATACCTTTTATATCAAACCTTCACTTGTTTACCCATATAGCTTTCTACTTAGATGTCATCCAATTATTTGAATGTTTGAACTCACCTACCTATCCTTTATTATTGTTCTAGAATTCTTGCATTCAATGCCCTACATGATCAAATGTCCCTCAAATATTGCACTATCCTTCTCCTAGATGATTGATCCTCCATTAATGTTTTCAAGGGTATAAATACCCTCCATAAAACTTCTTAATGTTGTTTCATTTTTTATATGTTGGCATTAGAGTATACTCCTCCTACTATTCATACCATAATGGATCATGGTTTTGATACAATAATATCATCTTTAATGCCTTTGATAGAGGTATGAGATGGACTAATAAAATTTTATGTTATTTTTGTTGCTTTATCTATCTACTAGTGAAAATTTGAATGATATTAATTTGTAGTTTACTTTTTATATTGATTCTTTCCATAGGGCTTCACAACTCCAAATCATGAACATTCCCCTATTACAAATGAAGAGAGGAAAAAAGTGGTTTAGAGTGATTATGAATATGAGGTGACTGATTATTTTGTTATATATCATTTTATGATTCAATTTTTATATATTAATGTGTATACTTTTTAGTGTATTAGGTGGAGGTCGATGCAAGTTTGGAGAGGAGGTTGATTTAATAGATTTGAAAGCAACCATCATCACATACATCTCCATCCACTCAACATTCAAATGTGGCTTGTGATCTCTTTCCTTTCCCTATAAGAAAGTGACTACATTAGGGTCCTTTTTTGTATTCTTGTATGGAATTTTTGTACATATATTTTGTATTACCAATATGTGAAATTATATGCATATGTGTCTTTGTTGTAAGCCTATATGAATTTCTTGTACATATATTATATTTTTTAGACTAAAATATAACATTGTATGTGTATAATAAAATCATGATCTATTTCTTCAATAGCACTTTGTCTCTACAAACCTGAGTGACTGTTGTTATTGGTTGTTTGTGTGGTTCTCTCCCTTTGGTTTATCTGGGACTACCTCTTACTGTCAAGGAAGTCACCTTGTACTTCTAGAATTTTGTACTTGAAAGGATACAAAGGAAGTTATCTGGTTGGAAATGTTCCATCCTCAGTCATGCTAGAAAACTATAGCTTCTATCTGCAGCTCTTCAAGGGATCCCTATGTACTTCCTCTCCATATTCAAAATCCCTAGATATATAGCTGAAAATTTTGAGAAAATCTAGAGGAATTTCCTTTGGTCAGGGACTAAGGAAAAGAAAAAGTTTGCTCTGGTCAAATGGGATAATGTTTGTAAAGCTAAACATTGTGGTGGGCTGGGGATAAGGAATGTCCCTTGCATCAACAAAGCTTTGATTGCTAAGGTGGGGTGGGCTCAGTTAGGAAACAAAAAAGATTGGTTCAAAATTATGAATGCTAAGTATCTCCAAAATAGACCACTAATTAATTGCCTCTCTAAAGATCACCCTCTGAGGTCTTTGGCTTGGAAGAACATTTGTAGTTTATAGGGGCTGCTAAGGTTTGGGATGAAATGGAAAATTGGAAATGGTTGCAGGATCAGATTTTGGGAAGATCCCTGGTTGCTTGAGACCCCTCTAGCTCATTCTGAATTTAAAAACCTAATGTGACCTACACAAGTCTTCTTTGGCTGCTACATTAGGGATTATCTCCTTGGCCCGCAAGAGGCCCAGAGTTGGAACGATTTGGCCCTTTTCTACCCTCTATCTCTTGGTTTATGTACCTTGGCTAAGGCTTTGCAAGACCTGCTTTCCCTTACTAGATTACCTTTGGACAACATGGAAGATGAATTCTTCTAGACTCCTGATAAGTAGGGGGAGCTCTTTTTTAAAATGGATTACAATCTATTGTCTAACCAGAGTGGAGATCTTGGTTACTGGAAATAGGTTTGGAATAGACACATGATCCCAAAGATTAAAAAAATTCTGGTGGATTGCTTGCCATTACAGGATTCTTACATAGGATAATTTGAGGAAAAGGGGATTTCAGATTCCCAATAGATATTTGTTATGCAAGTGTAATGAAGAATCTATGACCACTTGCTTCTGCATTGCCCATTTGTTGTTAGTGTGTGGGAGATGGCTCTGGAAAGGTTGGGTATTTAGTGGGCTATGAACAAGGACATTATTTCCTTGATTTTAGGCTAGTTTGGACCCTTCATTCACCTCATCCCTCATGAGATATGGAGTTAGGTCCCCCCCCATTATATGTTGGTGTTTATGGAAGGAAAGAAACAATAGGATCTTCAGGAGCGTGAAGATGAGCCCAAAGGAGGTTTTTGGTATAGGGGCAAGTCTTATTGTGGAAAATATTTCTCTCTTCAAAGGAAAAGTTCCAGATAAGGCACCGACTAACTGGAAAATAAAATTAGCTAAAAATTGGCATCAAAATATGGAGGTTGATTCCTATGACAACTCTAGATCTTAAGCTCGACAAGGTACTATTTGGAAACCTCTTGACCATGGTTGGCATAAACTCAATTTTGATGGAGCTGCCAAAGGCAACCCAAGTAGGGCAAGTATTGGAGGAATAATAAGGGATTGCAATGGAATTTTTGTGGTTGGTTACTTGGGGGGGATTGGGGATCAATCCTCTATGATTACTGAAGCTAGAGCACTACTAAAGGGCATACAATTGGTTGTCTCTATGGGATTGGGAATCTGCATATTGAAGGAGATTCTAAGACTTTAATTGATGTGGTCAACTTGGGCAAATTACTGGGATGGAGTACTAAATACATTTTAATTGACATAAAACACCTAATGTCTAAGCTAAATTTGAAGGTGGCTACCCATATTTATTGAGAGGGGAACCAAGTGGCGAATGCTATGGCTAATCTTGGCACCCATTGGAAAATTTCTAAGTGCTGGTGTGACTTGGGGAACCTTTTGCCTAGCATTCAAGATTTAATCCTAAAGGAGAAAGACTCTTATATTATCCATGATTTTGAATAATTATGCGAAGTCTTTGGCATCATGGGGGGTCCACATTCTTGTCTACTGGGCTATGTGGACTGGTTTAAATTATGAGGTGTCCTACAAGTGGAAAATTTGGTACAACGTGGTGGAGATCATGTTTAAAAAGGATTTTGTGTGAAGTGATGGGGAGTACTTCATGATTATGGCCAAGTTGGATCTGTCCTTACATAATCTTTTATTGAGATTTGATATTCGCACCTGTTTAATGGTGCAAATTTTTGAAATAATATTTGATGTGACTTGTGTGCACGGGATGAAGCTCTTAATTTGTCCTTTCTATCTCGCTAATTTGATGCTTCTACTGGTGGGGAGGAGTTTGGAGTTAGCTAAATTTGGCTACACGGCCAACTTTTGTCGAGAATTTACAAAAGCTATGTGGATGTCAAACCTTCCCATTCCATCATTTCCTACATATCTAGCCACAAGTGTTTGAAGATTCACATTAATGAGATTGCCAAGATTTCCTTTTGGGATGGTACTCTTCAAGCATGTATTTTGTACTTGGCTCTGATTGCCCAAAGCTGCATTGTTTGGCTTAACATTTAATGTAGGTGAAAGATTGCTCAAAGTAAAGAAATATCAAACCTTTTACTTTCACAAGTGTTCTAGGTTTTCTATGTGTAGAGAAGTGACATGGGTGGTGAGAGAGTGTGAACGGATCCTGATAATTATGGTGAATTCTAGAAAGACCCTCTGGTCTGGCACATATATGTGGAGGTGGGCTTTTGTCTTTAATGGAGAATTTAGTAGGTCATGACCCTAAGTTATCTGCTCAGTTTGTGAGCTCTTGGAAGGATTATAGGGTGGCTCTAGGTGGCATCTCCTTTAAAGTGAATGAGGAGGTGATAGCCTAAGATACAAGTCTATAGTTCTCTAGAAAGAAATACCCTAAACATAAAAAGTTGTGGGACAATGAAAGCTTGAAGGCTTTCTTTGTTGGCAATGAAGAACCTGTGTGCAACGCATCAGGATTCAAAAGAGAGGCTCTGTTGCAATCTTGGGACCAAGTCTGCCTTGCCCTGATGAAGTAAATCACCCTGGAAGGTAGATACAAAACCTATTATTTCTATCATTTTTTGCTTTTGAATTACCTCCGCCATAAAGTTCTATTCAGCTTTTTGTTTTTCCTTGTTACGAACTGGGAAAACTATGGATAAATGTTTGGATTCTTCTTCTCTAAACCTAGGGTATTCTCCTCCTCTGCCACTTTATCAAGGCCTCATTCTAAGGCTCTACCACTTTCATCTTGCTCTTTGCCCGCCTAAACCAATCTCTACCGTTAGAATTGAGGAAATTGAACCCCCAATGCAAACTATTTCCTCGACCGAATGTAAGGGGCCCAAAAGGGAAACCCCTCCAGAAACCCTTAAACCTAAACAAGCCCCAAAGAAGATTAAAGGAAATTTTGGGTTTTCCCAGTCAAGTGTTGCGACTGGAATCTGTGAATTAAAGGTTGGCCCTGCTAAGATGGTCAGCAAACCTACCACCAAAAGAAAAGAAAAAGAAAAGGGGAAGTGTTTGACAGAGCTGTCGGCCACAGACAACAAAGGAAAGAATGTGGTGGGAAAGTATTCTAAGGGAAAAACTATGGTGGTTGTGATGGTGGAGACTGGGATTGAGATGACCAAGATTAGCAGGTTGAGCAGATTGGCTAAAAATAATAAGAAAATGCAGTTAGATGAGATGGATACTGATGAGGAGCACACTGATAGTAAAGGTGATGGGAACAAGGAGGAGTCAAAGGATGTTGAGGATGACTATGTTGAAGGGCCTCACACCATCCTAGATCTCAAAAAAGTGCATGTTGATAACTCGGTGTCCTAGTCCTCTAACCTAGATGTGGAGCGCACCAATATTGTTAAGACTGGGGATAAATGGGAGGAGCTCTGTGTGTTGCAGGAAAGGATGGAGAAAATGGAAAAGAAGTTCAGAGGCTTTACCAGGTTCACCATCAATTTGGTTCACCGCATCACCTGCACCCTCTCTTCTATCATGAAGGATGAGGTCGACATGAAGACTGATGAATATGGCCCTGAATGGGTTGGTGATGATGTTATTAATGCTCTCTCCTAGAATTGGGAGAATGCTTGATTTTATGTTGTTGTTGTGGGTGCTCTTCGACTATTAGTCTATTGTTTTTTGTTTTTTGGCTATGTTATTTTATGTTTTATGGACTTGATCTTTTTTGGCCCTAGTGGCTCAATGTGTTAAGGGTACAGCACCCTGTAAATGTTGCTTATCTAATCAAAAGCATTGTATGTGTATATGGATTTTTGGTAAATATAAATTTGTTTTACCAGTGTTCTCCATATTTTATATAAATAATTAATTGAATAATTGATTAATCATAAAATTAAAATGGATATCTTTTGATTTGAGTAGTTGAATAAATTCCAATTATTTTTTTCTTTAATATTGTCCAGTAATTTTTATCGTATTTTAGGTCTTGATTGGTCAATTTTTTCATAGTCTAAATTAAATCAAATTAGAAATGGAATCAATAAGTGAGGACATCTTAAAAGTATGATATATTTTTTTTCCCTTGGCTGATCTCTCATAAGTATGCCTAATTTAATGATAATATTGTAAATTAGATGTCACATAAATTATAATAGGTTAAGATTGAGTCAATTGAGTATTCCATGCAACATAGAAAGACAAAAAATAAATTCACAAGAAAATAAAATGTATTATAAGTTGTGTGACATGAGAAATGAATGACTTAGGGTAAGCATTGCATACATTATGGAAATCGAGAAAGGAGGGAGGAACATAAGGTAGAATTAGTATCACTATACACATGGATGAGTCACCAGGCATGATCACTAGAAAGAAAAAGCAATGAAGAATGAGAAGCATCACTCTAGGTGATACACCATGATAAGATATTAAGAATGAGCATTTAAGAATACTAGTGTGTTAATACTAGGTCGAGTGTTCATGCCATTTCGCTAGGCTATTATTATTCTTATTTTCATTTATTTAACCAATCTTTTCTTAAGAATACTTAGGTGGTTGTGTCATTCAAACATATTCATATGTCGTATGCACTTGATTGACAATAAGAGTTAGTCTGATTTAAGCTATCACCTATCTATTATCATAATTTTATTTTATTTATTTTCCACCTATCATGCTAGATAATATTTAGTTAACTGACACCTAATATGCTAGTTTAGAAATATTTAGGTTCCACCTATTGTGTTAAATTATATTTAGTTAACTTCAATCTTCCATGCATTGAATAGCTTCACCTTTAATCCATATAAGAATGGGCTCATTTTTACTATGTAACTGATGCAAGCATTGTAATTACTCATTCATTTTTCTTTGTCCTATTTGGAAACCCATAAATTTATATCTAGGTTTTCCTATTTCTTTTTCTATTTGGGCACCCATAAATTTGATAATTTTAAGAGTTTACGACAGCCCTAATCCAGACACAATCCATTGTCACACTAGGATAGTCATAAAAGTGTGGCCTACAATAATCAAGAAACTTGGGGTGAGAATAAATCCATCCCCTAGTGTTCACCCACCCACCTTGACATGTTTGTGCAATCTATTTAGACCCATGAGATAAAGAACACAAAATATGCATCCCTCCAACTTTTTATTGAATGCATCTGATGCCTTTTGCAACTTTTGAAACATTGTCACTATGGTCAAATGGCTTGGAGATTTTAAAAATTGAGAGAACTTATTGTGGAGGGGCCCTATTTGCACCTATAAGTTTAGACATAACATTTATATTTCCTACATATTTTGAGAAACAATTTGTCATAGTTTGGCATTTTTACACTTAGGGATCTTAAGATATTACTCCATAATAGTGTGGCCTGGAACAATTGGGGCAGTTGGGGTGCAAAATAGAAGATTGATCAAGGCACGCTGGAGGGAGAAGATGGATAAATACTTGGACTAGGTTGTGGTCAAATGGGATCTAAGGCCCATGATTAGGGTCTATAGGAGGTGGTTGGCAACATTGAGATGCTTAAGGAATTGACTAAAGCATACTAAGGGTTGGCAGAATCAAAAATGTTGGCTCTCCCAGTGACACAAGGGGTGGGGGCTTCAGAGGTGGAACAGGATGCAGAGGAGTAATAAAGGAATGCCAATAGGAATTTTTGGTTTTTTGGGCCTTTTTTTGTAAATTTTGGCTAAAATTTAGTAAGGGTTAAGTAGTGTTATGTTATTACTCTAGCCCCCTTAGTGCTAATTCAACTTATCAAAAAAACTATCAAAACTTTAAAATGATGAATTTAAAAAAGTTAATGGATCGGTCAATAACTTAAGTTCAAAAAAGGATATATTATGTCTAATTGTTCAGATTTTCCTTTGGTGCATGTACCTTGATATAATAGTTAAAAGAAAGAAAAATCAAAGGGATGGATTGTTTTAGATTAATTTTAAAGTTTGAATAGTCAAATGGAAGTAACTATGATTCTTAGAAAAGAAGTAGAGGTCAAAAGTTTAAAAATAGTTTGAACTATATATTTTGAATATATAGTATGAACTATATTTCAAATATATAGTATTCAATCTATTTTTTGAATATACAATATGACAGAACAACATGCAAATACCATTTAAATTTGTATTTTTGCCAAGTATTGTTATTTATGGTAAATGATTTGTACCAAGTAATAGTTTGATTTGAAAATACTTATATGCTTTATCTAGGGCAAAGATCTCAAAAACATGTTGTTGCAAATATGAGAAAAAAAGGTAATATGAAGGAATATAATGTAGATATTCTTAAATGTTAGTCAATGGAAAATACACCACTAAGAATTTGAAGATGATGTGAAATAGTGATTTTTGAGATTTCATGTCTAAATTTTGTTTTTTTTTTTTAATTACTTGTGAATTTTTTTACATAATTTAATTTAATTTTTTAAAGTGAGAATTATTCCATAACACAATTTTTTTTACAAAAAGGTTAAAATTAAAAAAATATATACATAGGTTAGCAACACCAATATCTAGTGCACACATATTTTATTTATTATTACTTTTTTATGTGTGATTTATTATAATTTGTATAGATTTATTTCATGATGCACAACCTTTTTGTATACATTTATGGATGATTTTATTTCATAATAAATCTTTTTTTGTATATATATCCAAATTAACTTTTTTTATTGAGACAAGAACATCAATACTACTCTATCCTCTAAGGAGGATATTTCTCAGGTTGGCGTTAATTTTTCTGTAATCTTCTCAACCGGTCATGATCGATCCTTTGGCTATCGACCTCTTGGATGTTATCCCCCATTTGTGTCTCCTTGGGAAGTTTTATTCATGGAAAGATGTGCCTTAGTCAAGGAAATCAAGGAGGTTTTTTTTCCCTTAACCCTTTTAAGGCTTTGGGGTTTGATGACTTCCCTCCCTTTTTCTTTCAAAAATATTGAGATATTGTTGGTCATGATGTTACTTCTGTTCTTAAGGAATTTCTCTATTTTGGTAACACTCTCAAATATTTCAATAATACCTTTATTGTACTCATTCCCAAAACTTCTGGTGCCAAGAGGCTTTATGAATTCCACCCCATCATCCTTTGTAACACCTTCTATAAAAAAATTTCTAAGTTGTTGGTTAGCTGTATTAAACCTTCCCTTGATAAGTCAATCCATCCATCCCATAAAGCTTTTATCATGGGTTGTCAAATAATGAATGTCATTATGTTGGTTCATGAAACCCTTCATTCTATGTGAAGGAGCAATAAGGAAAGTATGCCCTTAAGCTAGACATATCCAAAGCCTACAATAAAGTTTCCTAGAAATTTTTGTTCAAAGTCTTTTGTAGATTTGGATTCTTTGGAAAAATATTAAAACTTATCGAAGTTTGTGTCACCTCTCCTATGTTCTCTATGGTTTTAAATGGTACTCCAAAGGACCATTTTTAACATTTTAGTGGTATTAGGTAAGGGGACCCCCTATCTCTTTATTTTGATGGCAAAGGTCCTTAGTTGTAACATTGTGAAAGGGGTTCTAGATGGTACTTTGACTAGCTTCATTCCATCTTCTATTTCTCAACCAATTTCTTATCAATAGTTTATTGATGACACAATCCTTTTGGGGGATTTCACGGTTGCAAAGGCGAAGAGGTGGATTTATGTTCTCAAAAAATTTGCTTCAACTTTCGATGAATGAATTAATCTTGCCAAAAGTGTTATTTTTTTCTTAATGTTCCCCTCCAGATCTAAACCTAGATCTTCAAGATTATTAATTGTCAAATCCTTCCCCTCCCCTCCACTTATTTGGGTATTCCCCACACTATTAGCAAGGTTGATAATTCTGAGTGTTCCAACTTACTAGAAAGAGTTCAAAGAAAATTGGTGGCCTAGAAGGGGGGCTTGAACACTAGTAAACTTCTCCTCTTAAATTCCACTCTCCAAAGTTTGACTGTCTATTTGATGTCCCTATTTGTTGTGCCCTCTTTTTGGTCCAATAAATTGAAGTAGATTTAGAGAAGGTTCCTTTGTCTGGGAATGAAAGAGAAGAACTATTACTCTCTAGTGAATTGGGACATTGTGTGTTCTAGGAAGTTGTATGGTGGTCTAGACTTGAGGAAAACCAGATAGATGAGCATGGCTTTAATCACCAAAGTGGCTTGGAAACTTATAAATAAGCAAGATGAATGGATCTCTATCCTCAAAGATAAGTATTTGCATGGTAGGGAGGGTATCTCTTTCCTTCACAATATACATATCCCCTTGGGGTCCATCATTTGAAATAATCTCCTCAAAACTAAAAATTTACTTTCTTGAGGTATTTGCTGGCAGGTCGAAACTAGTACCTCGATTAGTTTTTGGGATGACAAGTGGATCTTGAATCAATCTCTTGGCCTCCATCTGATTTACTCTTCTCTCAAATTGGACCTCTATTCTAGATTGGGCCATAAGGTCTCAGATTATTTAAACCATTCCTTGAACACGTCGCTTTGGAATATTGGTCCCAATTAGTACTACCCTCCTCTTCACCTGGCTGCCTCAAAACTTCACATAGCTATTGACAATCAAAGGATTTTTAACTCCAATCTTCCTAATACTATGGTTTGGGTGGATTCTAAGGATGGTAACTATTCTATTAAGTCTAGATACAATATCTTGTCTAGTCTTTGGACTCCCCAATTCAATTGGATGAAGGTTTGGAGGAATAAATCTTTGCCCAAGGTGAAATTCTTCTAGTGGAATGCTTGCCACGAACAAATTGTCATGTTGGATAATTTGTAGAAGAAAGGGAGACATCTCGATAATAGATGTTTTTTTGTGTGAAGACAAAGCTAAAACTATTTCTCATCTATTATTTCACTATCCATATTCCTAGCAGGTTTGCCAAAGAATTAAGTCTTTGCCAAGCTCAGTTGGATTTAGAAAAAGGATATCAAGTTGGTTTTTGAAGGGTGGCTCTCACCAGTGTCTCATCCCTTGCTCATTGAGCTTTAGTAGCAAGCTCTCCTTTTCACTAGTTGGGTACTTTGGAAAGAGCACAATAATAGGATCTTCAAAGATAAAAAAAACTCCTTGGCATATTGTGGCCAATAAGGTGACTAATCATATTGTCGAGAATCTCATAATG
The DNA here is from genome assembly GCA_007115665.2 of Sequoiadendron giganteum. Classification (NCBI taxonomy): domain Eukaryota; kingdom Viridiplantae; phylum Streptophyta; class Pinopsida; order Cupressales; family Cupressaceae; genus Sequoiadendron; species Sequoiadendron giganteum. Next base: position 456,421,558 of record CM021102.1, read on the forward strand.
ACCTCTTGAAAGCCGAAAAGGAAACCCTCAAATTTAGAGTTCTTCATTTCCTCATCTTGGAATTTATCTAAGGCACTCAATTCTATGTGCTTGTGTATCCCTTTGGATAGGAGTAACACTACCCAATCCCCTCCTCGATCCCAGTTGTCTTAAGCTCACTTTTGAGGGCTCGGCCAAAGGTAACCCAAGTTGAGCGGGTGGGGGTGGCATAAATAGAGACCATCATGGTAAGATGGTCCTGGCATATATGATTAATTTGGGCTTAAAAACTTTAAATTATGTGGAGGTGGTGGCTTCTTACCACATAATTCATATTGCCATGCAAGTAGGAGTGTCCAACTTGGCAATTGAAGGTGACTCTAGGAATACAATTATGTTGCTTAATGGGAAGGAAATTCCATGTTGGTCCCTTCTAGACACCATCCTCTTGGCATGAAATATCATAATGAATCTCGATATTTGCATATTTACTCACATGTTCAAGGCTAGAAATAAAGTGGTTGATGCTCTTGCCAACCTAGGATATTTCATGTCTAAAGTTATTATTTGGGATGATATTTCTTTAATCCCAAGGCATGTACATGATTTATCATCTAATGATAAAAATGAAGTGGAACTTTGAGCTCAAGCTGAATTCCTTTTCAACTCAATGTGAAAATTGGTATGGATTGCATTTATGACAATCTTTCCTCCCTATCCAATCTTTTCATAAGCTTCCTTGGCTTTCATTTGTGTATCTTTCAGGGTGTCTCTATAGAGTTCCTTGGTTTTCTCTACTTGTTGTGAATATCGATGGGAGGTGATCTTGTGCAGGATGACCCTACCTCCTATGAGGCTTGGAAGAATAAGAAGGATGTGTAGACCATTCTCCAAAGGGGAAATTTGGCTCCCTATGTTGAAGGAATGATGAGGGACAACCCCAATTTATCCTTGAAATATTTAATTCTTGGAAAGAGGGAAATGTTAATGTGGGAGAACACGAGTTTCTCATTAACATGGAGTTCATTGTTGAAGTCACCAGCCTTCCTTTGGAAGGAACTTGCATTCCTCAAAATTTGAAGGGCCATTACCAAAAGGACATGGAAAGGTTTTTAAAGTGTAAAGAAGCTAAGGTAGCAGAACAACTTCCTACAGTAATCTTGAGAGGAGAATAATGCAAAACTTTACAGATCTTTAATAGTTACTAAACTTAAACATAAATAAACATAGATATCATGCATACGACAACACAATGATTTATGTGGGGAAAACCCTTTTGAGAGAAAACCCCACACACCAAAAGCCGCCCAATATATTATTCAAAAATACAAAGATTATAATATACTTGCAAATCAAGCTTCTCACAGGAGTATCACCAACCAGAGATCTAGAGGCAACACAACCTCTATTAGACTCTTAAAATACATCATAATAAATAGCCATAATACAATTCCCTCATAAAATAGGGTTTCCTTCTAAGGCAATTCAAGCTAATAAAATATCAACCATCAAATCTAAGACCTAATAATGAAACGTCCAAATTTATAATAATAAAATATAAATAAAATCTAGGTTTTGAGGGCACTGCCCCTGACCCCCTGCTGAGGTGCGCTCTTGTAGACCCCCATCCAAGGGATGATCCCTATATGAATAGTACATTATGTATCAATAGTAACTTATGTAATTACAAGGTTGAGACACATTTTCCCAACAAATCTCCCACTTGTTGAATACCTTGCAAGGGAAACAGGAAGGTGTCATCATCATCTCTTAATTTCTAGGGGTTGAAAGGCCCATAGTCTCTAAACACCATCTAAATTTTTCTATGCTCATAGGCTTAGATAAATAATCAAAAATATTCATTAAACTCTCTACCTTAACCATCTTTATCCTGACATCTTGTTCCATATCTCTAACAAAATGATATTGTACATCAATCTGCTTGGTCCTAGCATGAAATGTGAGGTTCTTAGCTAGACATATCACACTTTGATTATCACTACACCTTGTTTTATTCCAATATATGAACATGAATTCTTAAGCCAAATGGCTTCTTTACAATCATGAGTAGCTACCATATACTCTGCTTCAGTAGTGGACAAAGCAACCAGGACATGTCGCTTACTCATCCAACTAATTGTACCACCAAATCAAGTAAACACTAAGCACTGGTGGATCGTCTACTATCAACATCACCTACCCAAACTGGATCCACATAATCATGAATATCAAGGGAAATATCATCTTCAATCATATTACTATGATAACACAATGAATACTCTGAGGTATCGCAAAAATATATGAAGACTCTTTTAACTGTGTCCCAATGAACTCTACCCAGATTAGATATATATCTGGAAAGAACTCCCACTGCTTAGGAAATGTCTAATCTAGTACAAACCATAGCATACATCAAAATTCCAACTGCACTTTGGTAAGGCACTTTTCTCATTTCTTCCATCTCTGATGGGGATGTTGGACAATTTGAAATAGATAACTTTTTTCTAGTTGAAACAGGAACACATAATGGTCTACAATCCTGCATATCAAACCTTTGTAAAAATAAATTGACATGCTTACTCTAGCCAATCCATAGCTTTTTGTTCACTCTATCTCTTTTAATTTCCATCCCAAGAATGTGTTTAGCTGCACCAAGGTCTTTCATTTCAAATTTAGAAACAAGTTGAGATTTCAATTCTGAAATCATACCTTTCCCTTTACCAATAAATAACATATCATCAACATATAATGTAATAAGTAGGAAATAATAACCATTAGTTTTATAAGAAACTCAATAATCTGATTCAGAACGCTCATTTCCCAAGCTCAACATATATGTATCAAATTTTTGGTACCACATCCTAAGACTCTGTTTTAAGCCCTACAAAGATTTCTTCAATTTTCAAACCAAATTACTTTTATCTTTCACCAAGTAGTGCTTTGGTTGTTTCATATAAACATCCTCCTCCAAGTCACCATGAAGGAAAGTAGTTTTCACATCCATTTGCTCAACCTCTAAATCATAAGTAGCAGCAATAGAAAGCAAAAATCTAATGGATGTCATTTTTGCAACATGAGAAAATATTTACCATAATAAACATTCTCAACTTGAGAGTAACCTTTTGTAACAACCTTGTTGTGTACTTCAAAATACCTCCATTTGAACCAATCATTTTATTGAACAACCATTTGCAACCAACAATTTTTCTTCCTTTAGGAAATGGTACAAGATCCCATGTGCCATTCTTTTTCAAAGCTGCCATTTCTTCATCCATAGCAATCTTCTAGGATTTTGCATCGTTCATACCTAATGCCTCTTCTACAGATCTGGGTTCATCCATGTTAGTATTCAAAGCAAAAATAAATCTCCAATCATCAAGTGAATACCTTTCAGGTGGTTGTCTATGCCTTGTAGACCTACGAACAAGTTGAGTTGGAGGTTCTTCCTCCTCTTCTGAACACTCCTAAGGAAGATAAGGTAGCGAAACAACTTTGGATACTAATCTTGAGAGGATAATAATGCAAAACTTTACAAATCTTAAATAGTTATAGAAACTTAAACAAAAATAAACATAGATATCATGCATACCACAACATGGTGATTGACATGGGGAAAACCCTTTCAGGAGAAAAACCCCACACTCCAAAAGCTGCCCAATATATTATTCAAAAATCAAAAATATTACAATATACTTGCAGAGTACGCTTCTCACAAGTGTATCACCAACTAGAGATCTAGAGGCAACACGACCGCTATCAGACTCTCAAAATACATCACAATACACAACCGTAATACAATTCCCTCATAAAATAAGGTTGCCTTTTAGGGAAATTCAAGCTAATAAAATATTGGTTTTCATATCTAAGACCTAATGATGAACAATACCTTATGTATCAATAGTAACTTATGTAATTGCAAGGTTGAGACACCTTTTCCCAACATAAAGAAAGGGGATAAATTTAATCAATTGTAGAATGGGTTTAACAAAGAAGACCTCCCAGGGGTTTAGAGTAGAATGGAAAAGGTCCTTATGCAATATGTGACACTCAAAGGTAGGTTCAAACATTGCCACACCTACCTATTTCCTATGTTGAATCATTCCCATTACAATGTTAAGATGAATTTTACATTTTGGATTTTATCTTTTTGAAGCAGTTGATTAAGGTTGTGTAGGTTAAAGGTATAAACTATGAGGTACTCCACAAATATCTAAAGACTCTTTTAACTGCATCCCAATGAACTCCACTCATATTAGACATATATCTGGAAAGAACTCCCACTTCTTGGGAAATTTTTGGTCTAGTATAAACCATAACATACATCAAACTTCCAATTGCACTTCGGTAAGGAACTCTGCTCATTTCTTCCATCTATGATGGGGATGTTTGACAATTTGAAATAGATAACTTTGTTTCAGCTAAAATAGGAACACATAATGGTCTACAATCCTGCATATCAAACCTTGTTAAAATTCAATTGACATACTTACTTTGGCCAAGCCATAGCTTTTTGTTCACACTATCTCTTTTAATTTTCATCCCAAGAATGTGTTTAGTTGCACCAAGATCTTTCATTTCAAATTTAGCAGCAAGTTGAGATTTCAATTCTAAAGTCATACCTTTCCCTTTACCAATAAATAACATATCATCAACACATAATGCAATAAATAGGAAATTATCACCATCAATTTTATAATAAACACAATGATTTGATTTAGAATGCTCAAATCCTAAGCTCAACACATATGTATGAAATTTCTAGTATCATATCCTAGGACTCTATTTTGAGCCATACAAATATTTCTTCAATTTGTAAACCAATTTACTTTTACCTTTCACCATGTAGTGCTCTGGTTGTGTCATATAAATATCCTCCTCCAAGTCACCATGAAGGAAAGTAGTTTTCACGTCCATTTTCTCCACCTCTAAATCATAAGCAACAACAATAGAAAGAAAAAATTAAATGGATGTCATTTTTGTAACAGGAGAAAATATCTCACCACAATCAACACCCTCAACTTGAGAGTAACCTTTTGCAACCAACCTTGCTTTGTACTTCTAAATACCTCCATCTAAACCAATATTTTTCTTGAACACCCATTTGCAACCAATAGGTTTTCTTCCTTCAAGAAATGGCGTAAGATCCCATATATCATTCTTTTTCAAAGCTTCCATTTCTTCATCCATAGCAATCTTCTAGGATATTGCATCATTCATACCTAATGCCTCTTCTACCAATCTAGTTTCATCCATGTTAGTATTCAAAGAAAAAATACATCTCCAATCATCAGGTGAATACCTTTGAGGAGGTTTTCTATAACTTGTAGACCTATGAACAAGCTAAGTTAGAGGTTCTTCCTCCTCTTTTGAAGATTAAGAGCTAGATGAGCTCTCAACTTCTTTTCTATCTATGGACCTTAATTCAACTTTCCCAGGTGTAGAAGGAAATCACATATTCTTGTTTACTGTGTTCTAGCTACAATGTAACAAAAGAAGGATTAAGTTCTCCAAAAATAACATGTGTACTATGTATTACCTTCTACGCAACATGATCCCAAAGCTTGTATCCTTTCACACCGTAACTGTATCCAATGAAGATAAATTTTACAGCCTTGTTCTCTAAATTTGTTCTCTTCTCCTTTGGCTCGTGTGCATATGCCTCGCAACCAAAAACTCTAAGATTTCTTAATGAAGGCTTGTGGCCCAACCATGCCTCTATAGGTATCTTATCAACAAGAGCTGATATAAGAGATTTGTTAATTAGGTAACAAACAGTGGCAATAGCTTCAGCTTAAAACCTTTTTTCTAAACTAGCACCACTCAAAATACTCCTAGCCTTCTCCATTAGAATCCTATTCATTCTTTTTGTAACTCCATTCTGCTATGGAGAATAGAAATTTTTCGTTTGTCTAAGAATACCAAAATCTTTACATTATTTATCAAAATCATTAGAGAAAAAATCACTTTCATTATTAGTCCTCAAAAAAAATATTTTATTTCTAGTCTGCAACTCAACCATTGCTTCAAATTTACCCTTTAGAAAGTATACCCATGTCCTTCTACTATAATCATCAATAAATGAAACATAATATGTGGAATTGCCAATTGAAGGAACATCTATAGGACCAAACGCATTACAATGAATAAGATCCAGCACACCACAAGATTTATGAGAGCTCGAGTAAAACTTAACATATTTTTTTCCCTAAATGCAATGCTCATAGAAACCAAATTCAAGATTTCAATCAGACAAACCTTCAACAAGGTTTTTATTTTTCAAGGCCATTAGACCCTTTTCTCCAATGTGGCCAAGTCTCTGGTGTCATAACATAGTTTTCTCTAAAATTAACTTTGATTCAGAAGAAAGAGCACCCTTGCATACCCAAAATCCATGACCATCTACTGAAGGTGAAACCCTCACTTCTTCCATGGACTTGTTTTTCATAGAAGTGTAGAGAAGGGGGATTTTCTACTCACGAGTTCTCTTCATTAAGAGAGCCTCATACGGCGAACTGCCCTAAACTACCTCAGAGGATAGCGGTGAGATTTCTAGAATTAGAAAGAGCAAGTCACAGAGATTCTCTAGGCAAACCGACAAGCTCTCGGCCAAAGGACGTCAGCGTAGAATACGGATGGTAGCGCGGTGTGCTAGCATCCCAGAGGCGCACTAGCATCTTGTATGAACCAAAAAGTGAGAATGACATAGAAAATGGCAAATTGAATGCTTCTAGTCTAATTTCTAAGAACTTCTAGAAGGTGATAGAGTAACAAAATATAATAGAATGTGATAAAGATAAGGAGAAGGGAAAGAAAATGCTTACAATTGTACGAGTGATGAAGTATCTAGCTCATGAATATCTTCAATACCTACACACAAGAGAGAGAGAGAGAGAGAGTGTGTGTGTTGGGGATGGGGTTTGCATCAATCAAACCCCCATTTTGGTGTTCCCACCTCCATGGACAGCTAGGTAGATAGAGATAAGATAAAGCAAGAAATGAAATAAAATACACAAAAGCACTAAAAAACAATGTTATGCTACTCAACCAAGTAATAGAGGAGAGGAGTGAAAGCTTACCACCTCCACCCAAAGCTCACAAGGCTAGTGGGGGATAAAATGAGAGGAACTCAAGCCTCTACTACAATGGTGTTTCATTCCACACTTGCTCTACTGAAGTGATGGAGTGTTGATGTTGTTGCTATGAAGTGTAAAGTGTTTTGAGATTGGAGAGATGGTGAAAAAGCTTCTTGGAGCTTGTGGAGAGCTAGAGAGTGGAGAGAGAGCTAGAAAGGATGGAGAGGTCCAAAGATGAAAATGGAAGGAATGAGTAGTGGATATGAAGGAAAGAGGGAAGAAAATGGCCATATTCGGGTCAATTGACTGAAGAGGGCATTACAAGTTGACTCCCAATGGGATGTGTAATTCCTCTACAAGCTCCAGACGTGAGAATTTATTAGGGATGTTAGTGTGCCGCACAGACATCTGCACACCATGCGGGCATCCTAGATAGAAACACCTCTACGAACACTCAAAATAGGTGCCAAGTGGGTGGAGAACAATGGGCTTATGTGGATTTTCACCTTCGAGTTTGGTTTTCTAAAGTGAGGAAAGGTAAGAGGGGAATTTTCCTAAGGGGTGCAAATTCTCTCCTATACATTTTTCCCCCACTTTAGTGAACACAAATACTGTTGAGTGCTTTGGTAAAGTAGATCGAAGAGTACATAGGTTAGAAATGTATACCTGAATCATTGAGGAAGTAGACTGCAATCTCACGAACCCGAGAGTGTAGGACAAGAAAAAGGACCTCATAACTCTGCAAAACTATGAAGCTAGAAAAAAGAAAGCGCCTTACAAACCTGCAGACCTGCAAGGAAGGTATCCTCCAAGAACTCTCACATGAAGGAAACCAATAAAGTTCCTTACAGAACTATAGACCTGCAAGGAAGGTATCCTCCAAGAACTCTCACATGAAGGAAGCCAAGAAAGCGCCTTATAGACCTGTAGATTTGCAAGGCAAGTATCCTCCAAGAAATCTCACATGAAGGAAACCAATAAATCGCCTTACTGACTCGTAGACTTGCAAGGAAGGTATCCTCCAAGAACTCTCACATGAAGGAAACCAAGAAAGTGCCTTATAGACCCGCAAACTTGCAAGGAAGGTATCCTCCAAGAACTCTCACATGAAGGAAACCAAGAAAGTGCCTTACAAACCCGTAGACCTGCAAGGAAGGTATCCTCCAAGAACTCTCACATGAAGGAAACCAAGAAAGTGCCTTACAGACCCACAGACCTGCAAGGAAGGTATCATCTAATAATTCTCACATGAAGGAAACCAAGAAAGTGCCTTACAGACCCACAGAATTGCAAAGAAGGTATCCTCCAAGAACTCTCACATGAAGGAAACCAAGAAAGTTCCTTATTGACTTGCAAACCTGCAAGGGTGGTATCCTCCAAGAACTCTCAAATGAAGGAGACCAAGCAAAGGGGACTCTGCAAAGTCAGAGATGGTGACATGTTTACCCACAAATAGAACATGTTAGGAAGCGGTTGTGTAGGCCAGTGAATAGACAGTCACACAGCCCATCGCTAAGTTGTAAGACTTTCAAAGGGGTCGCTTAGGAACCCTTCAAAAGGAAGAGGGGTCCACTCAAGGGATGCACCGTTTGAAAATTGAAGTCTAGTCAAGTTGCCCCCAAGCTAGACATGAAGATGTGAACTAGGTCTAGTCAGGTTGCCCCCAAGCTAGACGTCATGGAATTCATTCGAGAGAAAGCTTTCAACAGGCTCCCTTGAGAACCCTTCAAAAGGAAGAAGGTCCACTCAAGGGATGCTACAATTGAAATACATAGAGAAGAAAGAGAGGGGGCCCTCAAGAAGGATACGCATCTCCAAAATAAGTTATCACTTCCCCCAACATAGAGGGGAGGAGAACCATGCAATATATTTAGAATAGGATAGAGGTAAACCTTGATACTGCTTGTCATGCGAAGGAAAGAAAGGTGCATCAATAGGCACCTGAATCATGAAGTTGTTGTATTTTATCCTTCAAGGCCTTACATTCATTAGTGGAAAGGCTAGGCACTTGATGGTATGCACAGAAAGAATGTTTATGAGATTTCTTGCATGTAGGAGGAGGAAGAGTAATTAAGCGGGCTTTAAGAAACCGTAACAAAATATGCTCTTGTTCAGAAAAGGGATGAGGAGCTGAAATAAACCCTTTCTCTTGTGGAGAAAAGCTTGACATCTCATGAGAATAAGAAGATACGAAGGTATAAGATAGAGGAGGATAGACCAATCCATGTGAAATAGGTTGAGTGGATATTGCATCAACATTCAACCGTAGTTTCTGTTTAGATTTTTCATTCGAGAAACCAAGCCCCAACTTGCACTTACGAGGTGAAAATTATATAGGGACATGTATTCTTTGTTCATTATGCTCACAACCTTTACGCTCATAGCCATACTTAGAGACGAGCCTAAAGTCGGTTCCATAACATGTTTGCAAATCATAAGAAGGAGGATCCTTAGAGAGAATTATTCCAGCAAGGGGGAACATACTCCTCTATGGGATCGTTAGCATCCTTCTTGATAGGACTATCAACATTGTCCTCCTTAGCAGAAGTGTAATCATCTTCCTCAAAAGGGGGATCAATACTAAGAACATTACAATTCGCATTCATATTATCCCATGATACAGAAGGACAATCATCTTCGATAGCGAGTGCGAATGATGTTATTGGAAGGTCTAGGTGGATCAGGTCGACTTTATATTCCTGAATGAAGGAACTTGTAAAGTCTAAAGGACCCGAATCATCACTAAGACATGAATTCCTTCGAGAAGAGGTAGAAGGTGAAGATTTAAGATTTCTCACTTTAGAAGGTTCTTCTTTAGGGACATCTATCTCAAGAGTATCCTTTGTAGTAGGTATTTTTGGATTAAACATCGACACATTAGAAGATACTAAAGGAATAAGAGTAGGCACAATCGAAGCTTGACCGATAGCTGCCATCTCACACAAGTGCATAGCATCAGGGTCAACCTTAACTGTGACTACTTGATTGTTCCAAATGAACTTAATTGATTTGTGCAAGGTAGACGGGACTGCACCCATAGCATGAATCCATGGTCTACCAAGAAGAAGGTTATAAGGTAGCTTCTCTGACATAACATATACAAGGGTAGGTATGGTAATGGGTCCCAACCTCAAATGCAAGACTATCATTCCTAAGGCTTGTTGACCAACATTATCAAACCCATGAATTTCAACAGAAGAAGTATTAAGAGAAGATGGTTTAATATTAATATTAGGTAATAGATCAATACTACACACATTGAGCGCCAAAACAGCGTTAATGAGAGTATGTCTAATACCAACCTTATTAATGTTGACTATAATCATTAGAGGATCTACTTGCTTTTGTACTTAAGTTTGCTTGACAATATTGTAATCACTATGTGCTTTAGTCATAGCTTCAGGTGCTTGAAGAAGGATTAGTTTTTTATTCATTCTAGTTTCATAGGTATGGTTTAACTCTCTATAAGAGGGAGCCTCAGAAAGATCAAGGGAATCACTATCAAATGGAAGACCATCAATAAAACAAACCCTTTTAGGAGAAGGACTAGTTGGAGCCATGTAAATGACTAGTCTCTTGGGCCTTTGAGGGGTAGCAGAGACATAGATTGCATTTACAGAATCATCACAACTAGTAGAATAATTATTCGAAGACATATTCGCAACATCGACCAAAACAAGATCAAATGTGGAAGGAGATTCATCATGCACTAATGTTTCATCTCTTGAGGAGAGTGCATTAGAATAGATAAGAAATTCACCATTCACAAATGCCACGTCCCTAGAAGAGGGTGCATCGGAATGGGTAGGAGATTCATCATTCATGAATGCATCATCTCTAGAAGAGAATGCATTGGAATGAATAGAAGCTAGAGTAACATTTAGAAAGGTATCAATGATTTCATCTTCTTGAAACAAAATATCCTTCGAAGTAGAAGGAATTTTAAGAGAAGGATAAAAGATACAAAGTGACATGGGCAAAGCAAAGTCATTTTCACATGCATGAAATGGAACATCATTAATATTTAAAAAAAAATTAGATGCATAACTAATAAAAGAAGATATTAAATTCATTATGATTTTTTAGGTATCTTCTATGTTCTAGTAATTTGCATTTTTGGAGGTCTTCGGAGTGGAATTTGAGGTCGAAACTTGCGTCAGTCTCTAAGATTCAATTGTCAAAGGCACTACTATTTTAGGAATTGAACTAGTTCACTAGGAGACCTTTCCAACGGTGCAAACGATTCTGAAATTTGAGCACTAAGTCAAAAGTTATGACCCCGCCAAGTAGGGGTAAATAAATTCCTAGTTTTTTGAAGAACATTGTTCTTCATGTTAGGTTCACCAAAATGTAGAGAAGATGGATTGGCTACTCACGATTTCTCTTCATTCAGAGAACCTCATGGGGTGAACTACCCTAAACTAACTCAAAGGACGGTAGCGAGAGTTCTAGAATCAGAAAGAGGTCACAAATTCACTGGGAAAATCGACAAGCTCTCGGCCAAAGGACGTCAACGTAGAATACGGACAAGAACGTGGTGTGCTAGCGTCCCAGAGGCGCGTTGGTGTCTCGTATGGACCAAAGAGCAAGAATATCACAGAAAATGGCAAAGTGAATGCTTCTAGTCTGGCTACTAAGAACTTCTAGAAGGTGATAGAGTAATAGAATGTAATAGAATGTAATAGAATGTGATAAAGATAAGGAGAAGGGAAAGGAAACGCTTACAATCATGTGAGTGATGAAGTCTCCAACTCGTGAATGTCTTCAATACCTGCACACAGAGAGAGAGAGAGAGAGAGAGAGAAAGTGTTGAGGCTTGTATAGGGGTTTGCCTCATTCAAACCCCCATTTTGGTGTTCCCACCTCCATAGACAGCTAGGTAGACAGAGAGAAGGTAAAGAAAGAAATGAAGTAAAGTACACAAAAGCACTACAAAACAGTGTTATGCTAATCAACCAAGTAATAGAGGAGAGGAGTGAGAGCTTACCACCTCCGCCCAAAGTGCCCAAGGCTAGTGGGGGAGAAAATAAGAGGAACTCAAGCCTCTGCTGCAATGGTGTTTCATTCCACACTTGCTCTACTGAAGTGATGGAGTGTTGATGTCGCTACTATGAAGTGTAAAGTGTTTGGAGATTGCAGAGATGGTGAAGAAGCTACTTGGAGCTTGTGGAGAGCTAGAGAGTGGAGAGAGAGCTAGAAAGGATGGAGAGGTCCAAAGATGAAAATGGAAGGAATGAATAGTGGATATTAAAGAAAGAGGGAAGAAAACAACCATATTCAGGTCGGTTGACCAAAGAGGGTGTTACAAGTTGACTGCCAATGGGATGTGTAATGCCTCTATAGGCTCTAGACATGAGAATTTATCAAGGACGTTAGTGCACCACTTCAATGTCTATGTGCCACGCGGGCATCCTATTCAAAAATTCCTCTATCGATGCTCAAAACAGGTGCCAAGTGGGTGGAGAACAATGGGCTTATGTGGATTTTCGCCTTCGAGATTGGTTTTCTAAAGTGAGGAAAGGTAAGAAGGGAATTTTCCTAAGGGGTACAAATTCGCTCCTACACAAGAACTACTATTTCACTCAATGGTGCATGCATCAATCGTATACAATGTGCCATATCTAACACCTCTAGCAATCACCATAGCATCCTACATTCATTAGTTTTCTCATAGATAATAGATTTAGTGTTAAACTAGGGATATACAACACACCATTAATCCTTTTTATTCTACCATCAAGAAACTTGATTCTAACTTTACCATGGTCAATAATGTTAAAATAAGATTCATCACCCAAGTACACCTTACCTCCATCAAATTCTTTGTATTCATAAAACCAATCTCTATTAAAGGTCATATGGAAAGATGCACCAAATTTAATTAACGATGCATCATTAGCTACAAAAGTTTACAAAGCTACAATGAAAGCATCACCATCTTCCTTCTCGTACTCAGAATCATATTCAAATCTCTTTTTTTCTTCTTTGCATTCCTTACAATTGTGTTCAGGCTTATAGCAATTCCAGTAAATAAATTTGGACTTTCCAAGAGATTTAGATCTCCCCTTGGACTTGGATTTGTCATGCTTCTCATTCTTCTTTCCTTTTTCCTTACGTCTTCCACAAAAATTTAGGGCCCCCTTGGCACTAATGGATATCTTCCTCCTCATCTCTTTAGAAAGAAAAGAACCCACCACATCTTCAATCTTCAATATAACAAAAGTACTCCCAATAGCCATAACAAGAGAATCCCATGAATTAGGCAAAGAACAAAGTAGGATCTGACATTTCTCCTCCTCATCCATTTTGACACCAACTAATGCCAATTGATCCACCAACATGTTGAATGCTTCTAGGTGGTCTGTAATTCATCCACCCTCTTCTATTCTCAAAGATTTTATTTTTTTCCTCAAGAAAATCTTGTTTGTTAAATATTTGGCTTGATACATCTCACAAAGCTTCCATAGTTTTTGCATAGAGGTCTCTTCATGGAAATTGATTAAAATAGATTTTTCCAAGCACAATCTGATTAGACCCTTGGCTTTGTGATCCATAATATCATATTGAGCAACCTGAGTAGGATCTGTAGGCCTTGAAACATTCTCATCAACAATATCTCGTAAATCTCGATCTATCAACAGATCCTCCATCTTCAAATTTCATATTTCAAAATTATTTCTAGAAATTTTATCCACCTCTATTCTCCCTGATGAACTTTCCATCTAAAAATTCTTGCAACAAGGTCACAAAGTGTCTTTTGCACAATCTCCCGCTCAAATCTTGATTAGTTCAAAAAAACCCAACAACCCACAACTAAAACCAAAGGTATCCGACTCTAATACCACTTGTAAGGAAGACAAGGTAGTGGAACAACTTGCTACACTAATCTTGAGAGGAGAATAATGAAAAAATATACAGATCTATAACAATTACAAAAAATTAAACAAAAATAAACATAAATATCATGCATACCACAACACAATGATTTATGTGGGGAAAACCCTTTCGGGAGAAAAACCCCATACTCCAAAAGTTTCCCAATATATTATTCAAAAATCACAAAGATTACAATATACTTGCAAAGCAAGCTTCTCATAGGAGTATCACCAACCGGAGATCTAAAGGCAACACAATCGCTATCAAACTCTCAGATTACATCACAATACACAACCACAATATAATGACCTCATAAAATAAGGTTGCCTTCTAGGGAAATTCAAGCTAATAAAATATCACCTATCAGATCTAAGACCTAATGATGAACAATACCTTATGTATGAATAGTAACTTATGTAATTGCAATGTTGAGACATATTTTCCCAACATAAATGGGAAAAATTTATTCGACTGCAGAATGGGTTTAATAGAGAAGACCCCCCATCGGTTTGTAATAGAATGGTGAAGGTCTTGCTGCAATATGTGACACTTGAAGGTAGGTTCAAATTTTCCCACACCCACTCATTTCCTATGTTGAATCATTTTTGTTACATGTTAAGATGAATTTAACATTTTGGATTTTGTCTTTTTTGAATTAGTCGATTAAGTTTGTGCAAATTTAAGGTAAAAAAAATTCGTTACAAGAGGGGTTGATCTTTAGGTTCTGGCACTTCCATCAGGCCCTATCCCCTTCACTAGCCTCTATCAAAAAGAATTCTCTCATGATTGGTGATCCTATTAAACCCTTAGAGGCCTCTCCTCCTACCCCTAGACCTGAATTAACCCCGTCCTCCTCGCTTATAATTACCAAGGAAAGAGGTAAAACCCCTGCCACTAAGGTCACTACTCCTAATTCTAAAAAAAGTCTCATTTTCAGACCCCACCCAAATTTCTGACCGATTCTAATAATTTGGATGATGACTCTTGGAACCCTAACCATATTGACTCCTATGATGGTTCCCCTGCTCATGAGGATCTCTTTGATCTTTCCAGATCCTCTCGATCCTTAAACCCTCCTAGTCCCCAAAGATCCCCCACTCTCTATGTGAATCTTGATAATGTTACCACTAAACCCCAATTAGATAAAGAAGTTTGTGCCAATTGTGTCCCCCAGAAAGATAACTAAATGACCTTTCTGAAGTTTTCAATGTGTAGAATGATATTCTCAAGTGGTTACTGGCCCAAATCATCATGACCAAGGACAAAATCCAAGTGCTAAAGGAGAAGGTTCTTAAACAAAAACTGACCTAGTTAGGCGAGGTCGATGATGAAGGACATTGGGGTCTGTTGTCATCCCTCACTAGATCATTTCATAAATGGGCCAATTGGGAGAATGAGATTGATGAAATTTAGGTGCTAGTAGGTACTAAAGAAGATAAAGTGAAGTTGCATGAGGATATGGCTACCATGTATAGAAATTAGGATAAAACCTCAAGTGCCTTCAAGAAATTATGGACTATAGTAAGGAAACTATTAAGAATATTGTGGTCACCATTCATGTGTTCCAACAGGAGCTTTGAAACAACTATGGAAAAAGGGCTAGTGATGACAATTAGGATGTTGGTCACTCCAATAAGAAGGGAAAGAAAGGAAGAAGCTCGGTTTCACCTGGGACTAAGGAGGTCCAGCCTACAAAAAGGGGCCCCTTGTCCTTTGAGGAGAAACTATGATTTCTTGCTAAGGAGCAGCAAGCCATTAATGGCCTTAAGTTATTGGGTGATTAGTAGTTAGTCTAGTCCCTAGCTAGTTTTGTTTTGTGTTATGTTTTTCCTCTTTTGTTGGTCTTTTTGTAACTACACCTTTTTTTTACTTTCTAGGTGTCTCATGTCTCATGAGCCCCCTTGCTTGTCCTCTATGGCCATTTTGTAAATGGGTACGAGCCCTTCCTGACTTTAATCTAATCAAAACATCAATATGTAGTGTTGTTGCCTACACTTTAAATAGTAAATTTTACATCTAAAGTTTTCAAACTTTTCATGTTCATTACATTATCATCAAATAACTAGGTCTTTGTACATTGTAATGGTCTTTTATGTCATGCAAAGGATCCTTCTTATTTCCTCAGTTCAACCCAATTAATTGCATTTTCATCAAGTTTTAGAAATGTTTGTCATCATGGTCATAAGTCACTGGTGTCCTATGTTCGCTATGCAAATCATTATAAACATTTGACTCTAAATTTGTTGTTTTTCATTATATTGTGAAAATTGGTTGTATCAAAATTCAATGGGTCTACCAATTTGAAGAAGAAATGTTCATTGATAGGCCAAAACTAGGGTAAAGAATAAGAAAGATTTCAGCTTGGTCTAAGAGTGTCAACTCGGGGATCGTAGCTTGTGAGAAGTGTTGTGGCAATATACCTAAAGGAGGAAAGCAGTGAATTAAGGGAGAATGAATGCAGCTAGAACACACATAAATTTCCTACTAAAAATTTGGTTCAACTTTCTTATTTTGTCTTTCTGTCAAAAGCGCAACAAGAACTATTAATAATCTGTGATGGGAGCAGCAATGACATAAATTATTATAGACAGCAAAAACCTCTTTTATAAATCAGAATAGAACTTGCACTGTATGCTTCAGATAAACACACCAACATCGACAAAATATCAGCATCTGAAATGATTATCCAATGAAGATCATTTTAAACCAGCTTGTAAATAAAACACAAGAAATTAAATCACACAAAAATAAAATGTAGAAAAAAATTTAAATTACACAGAATATCAATTCTAACTATTTCAAACATGCAGCAACCTCACCAAGCATTCCAAGAGTGGGCCCTTCCTCTGGTTCACATGGTGAGTGGAAATAAAATGCTTGTTTACATTGGCCAGATCAGCAGAATAATATTTTATTTCACAACTTGA
The DNA here is from genome assembly GCA_007115665.2 of Sequoiadendron giganteum. NCBI lineage: Eukaryota > Viridiplantae > Streptophyta > Pinopsida > Cupressales > Cupressaceae > Sequoiadendron > Sequoiadendron giganteum. Next base: position 456,438,413 of record CM021102.1, read on the forward strand.
TAATATAGAAAATTTGTGTGTTGATCAAATTCTATTAAAGTCTATCTATATTAATCTATTCTGGGTTGATATTACATACGTATTTATAGTCCAAGGCTACAACAACTAATATCTAAAATAATGTAAACAAAATAACTTATTTTGGCCTGTGACCAACAAAATAATGGTGTACATATAATCTTGGTTGCAACAATAAATTAGAAAATTTTTTCTTTTAAAAACCACCTGTATCTTTCTGCTCCTTCATTTTCTGAGAATTCTACCGCATGGAAACTTAATTGGGCCCGTTCTTGACAAAACCCATGTTCTATATTTTTGAGATTTGTCTTCATTTGCTCGCAAATTACAATGCAAAATAGACTCGTTATAATTGTAGGCAAGAATAGAGGACGTGAATCTTTGCAGATTTTCCTCTAACTATCTAGCAACAAATCTCTTAGCATGGGTTTCCTCTTCATAGCTGGCAATTGCATCTCCACTTGGAAATAACCATGATTTTTGTGCTTATTCAAATTTGGAATGAAAGGGGTAACCAATGCCACCTTGGAGATTGACATCACCTTTGAAAAGATAACAAAAATAAATTATTGTTCACAAAGTAATACACAGAAGTTCCTGACCAGAAAATGACAAGAAGACATTTTGCATAAAACGTGACAGGAAGTTCTTCTAATCAGCATGTTGCAAGCTTGAACTAAAAATCACAATGCTTATTAGTAAAGACAATCAATCATTAATTTCCATATTTTATCCAAAACTCTATTAAATACAACTTATACATATTTAATCATATGCAACATAAAATGGGGAAATAGTATGATATGAAACAAAAATGGAATGTGGAAGTGGGTGTGAAGGTACATGAAATAAGCTAAAATATGGCATAAAATGGGACACAATTGGCTCTCATCATTCCTCCCAACTTAACATATTGCATGTCCTCATGCAATCAATATGATCAAGAGGTATTTGATTTGAACTAGTGCCCTTTTGGATTTCTGTCTTTGGCCTTCTTCTTCACCCTAAACTATTATAGCTCATGCATAACCACAATGCCCTTTATTTTTCTTAGCTTCTCATAACAACCTTTATTGCTTTCTTTTTTTTCAATTCTCTTTTTTCTTTTTCTTTGTTTTTCCTGTCATTTCTCATAGCATCATTTTGAAATACTATATGTAGGAGGGTCATGAAAAATTTATCTTGACAATTATGAACTATCTAAATTGGATAAAATGATAGGTAAAATGAATAGTGAAATGAAGGATGAAATGATAAGCAATATGAAATGATTTTGCAAGGTTGAATAATGGAAGCTATAAAATAAGAATAATGGAAAATAATAGGTGAAAAGATGGTAGACCTCCCCCCAACTTAAAGGGTTGACCATCCTTGGGAAATAGGGAGAGGATAGGCATGGATGCTGCATATATGATTAATATAATAAGAAATATTAATGAAGTTAAGAGATAAAATAATGAAAAATAAAATTGATCATTTTACCAACTTGTATTTCCATGTATGCCAAGGTCTGATAGCCTATGTAACTCAGCAATTGGGAATCGCCAAGAAGGAAGGAACCAAAAATTGTGACAAGGACTGTAGCCACATCACACATCAAAGATATCCATTAGACTGAAGTATTGAGGAAGCAAACTGATGGTAGCCTGAATTCTCTCTTCATTTTGTCTAACACCTCAATTGAAAATGTAACTCTTGTGACAAGTGAAGTGGACCACAAAAAACAAGAGTACATTTACACAAGTGAGCAACAAAAGGTGCTAGGAGGTACTCAAACAACCATTGAAGCAATAGAGTATACCTGGAAACTTATGAGCCCATAGAAAGAACACAAATTATTGCAATTGTTTTTCCCTTTTTTCTGTTTTTTTTTTTTTCACATTTTTTTCATTTTTCAATTTTGATAACGACAAGTGACTTTTGGCAAGCCAGTTTTCAATCACTCGCTGCTTAGTGGCCCTGTGAAAATAGTTTTCACCACTAAGAATTTTATTCAACTACAATCCGCGAAAAACTGGTTTTCAAATTGTAGTTGTCTAACAATGCCTGAAGGTTTTCATTGTTAGAATTTATTGCTTTTTCTTTTTCTTTTTTTTCCATTTTTTCCATTTTTTCAGTTTTTTAGATAACCTACATATAATGACCAAAGAGAAGGAACCCTATGGATGTTTAAGTGACGCCATTGAAAACCAAATCTTCTTCTATGACCCCACAAAAAGTCACCACTGAAATTGGTTACATGAGGCAAAGCTTGAAAGAATGACCAATGACAGAATATACCTTATCAAGATTGACCATGCTTATGTGCATAATAGGATTAGCACATGCCACCATATTTGAAAGCTAACTTGGTTGAAGGAACTAGTGACAAAAGAAGCAATCCTCCAAAGATAAGACAATGTAGTGAAGGACCAATGGTAGTCTCTCAACAAATCCATATAGCTTTAGATGAGATGAAGAACTAATCCACATGATGAAGTGCAGTGATCAACATTAGATGATGTTCAAGCTCCTTATATGTCCTCTGCATGTGTTCAAGTTGTCTCTGGATGTGAGGCTTGTTAAGAATTAACCAAAAACATGGTACTGCAAGATTCATGGTTACACCAAGTTGCATATGGTCTAGCATCAAGGATGGTGAAAATGAGAATTTATGTCCTCATGAATTTGAGTGCTTTGCTCAAGATACTCTTGTGATATCCAATAGTGAAGTGGAAAGAAAACCTAGTGTCCTCCATGTAACTAGCATGACTAGCAAGCCAAAAAAGTGTGTCATGCAATGCTCATGCATAGAAGCATCATCAATTGGTATTGGTGAAAAAGTGTTGGGTAACCACCATAAGAAACCTGCAATCATATTTCTCAAAGACCAAGCATATCAAGTATAGTAATACGATATCATCCATTTAATAACTTCACCATTTTAATTGATTTATTGATTAGAAAATGAATGGTAAAGTTATATCTATGAATAGATATTTCATAATAAAATGGATGAATAACAATCAATTCCTATGTAAACATAATATAAATGAAATTCCAATCAACACAAGAATGCATACCTTTTTTTGGTCCAAAGCTCACATGTGGTTTTAGTACAAGCACCAATGAAACAATTAATGAAAACATGAAAAAAAAACAACCAAAGATTTCAAAAATTCAAGGGATTTCTCCCCAACTTAATTGCTTACTGCAAAAGCATGAGGGCATTAGTATAATCTAGGGAATCAAAGAACACCTTGAACTTTTCTAATGAATGGTCATTTCAAGATAACCCAAATAATCAAGAATGATAAAGATATGTATATAATAAAACCTTGATTCTTGTTAATGAACAATGACCATCGACTTCAAACATTGTATGGATCCTCCCAACTTAATTTTACATTGTAAAATCATGAGGGTATTAGGAAAAACCAAAGAATATAGTGGCATATTTAATAATACATTGATCCTTAATGAATGATCATTCATTTGTAGCATGTTTTGTGTGGTCATTAATAAATGCAAACCCTTCTAGTTCTTCTTAATCATAAAATAAATTATTTGACCTAGATCAATAAGTGTGTGAGGAATACACAGTTTCACCATAGGCCTCCCAAGATCAAGATGATTGATTATATTTATAAATGATAGATCTTAGAGGATTTTATTATGTATCTCACACAAATCTTGAATTATGAAAGCAAATAGTTCACCATTTATTATTTTATGATTAATTTCAACACACATATGTAGCATTTTAATGATAAAATTAGAATCAAATTGAATTATCTCCTTATGTGTGTGAATTATTTCTAAAAGTTGTGATTCTTTAAGTAGATAAGAAGAACTAAGTGGATTATCTTGTAGTAGATCATTTTTCTCTTCAAATACAAGTAAACAAAAACCACATCCTTTAGCTATGTGAATGCATTGCAATTGTGATTTACCAATAAAATGTGCAAGGATCAATGAAACCCCATTATTATATGCAGATTGAACCACCTTATTAGATAATAGTAATTTATTAGGAATTGAAATTTCCCTTTGTGGATATGTTGGGGTGGATGGTGGGTGGTATAATGACAATGGTAAAAGTTGTGTGGTATATAGAGTAGATGGTAAAGATGGTAATATATAAGATGGATATGGTGGAGATGGTACTATGTGGGATGGGTATGGTTGTTGTGAGCATTTATTATGCCATTCTTGGTAGTATGGTAATTGTTTCCATTCACCATGCATACTAGATGGGGAAGTGTTTTGTGAAGAAACATATTTCCTTTCAAATCCAGTAGAATTATAAGACATTTCAAAATCATCATTCATACCTCGATCTTCCCAATTTGACATGTGAAGTTGTCCTTGAGTTACAAACAATATTTGTTCACTTTCACCTTTATTTTGATGAGGCTCACTTATAGCTTGTATCTTTATCAGCATGTCCTCTTGAGTAGCTTGGCATGATGTGCACTTATCCTTATCCTTGCAACAATCAGAGCAACACATGGTTAAATCTTCATTTTCAAAATTCCATTGTCTTAAAAATTCATCAATTATTTGTTCTTGCTCAATTAAAGGAATAATACCTATAAATTCTTGTGACAATGGTAATGAGAGATTAGGATAATCTAAGTTGCATTCATTAGGTAGAGGGGATATAAAAACATCACCTTGTGTCAGCATGATTTCCCCACCATTTTTTTCATTTTTGAAGTATTTTTCTTTGAAAATTGATGTATTTGAATTACCTTGAAAATGCAACATTTTTATGTTTTTGTGTTGTTTCTTCAAAATTAATTCTTACCTTTCAATTTACTCACAACAATTGGTAATAATGTATAAATGGTTCTTTAAGATCTACTTACAAAATCTAACAATGCATCTATATGATTTAAAACAAAGCAAACCAAGGTTAATCGTCTAAACAAGGTCAACAGATGCGTAGATTTTCACTGACGCGCAATGGTCCTAACTCAACTCACTGAGCTAACTCGCCTTTGACACCTCTCCCTAGCAACGACACCAAAATGATAGGCCAAAACTGGGGTAAAGAATAAAAAAGATTTCAGCTTGGTCTAAGAGTGTGAACCTGGGGATCGTAGCTTGCGAGAAGTGTTGTGGAAATATACCTAAGGGAGGAAAGCAATGAATTAAGGGAGAATGAATGCAGCTAGAACACACATAAATTTCCTACTAAAAATATGGTTCAACTTTCTTATTTTGTCTTTCTGTCAAAAGTGCGACAGAAACTGTTAATAATCTGTGATGGGAGTAGCAGTGATAGAAATTATTACAGATAGCAAAAACCTCTTTTATAAATCAGAATAGAACTCACACTTTATGCTTTAGATAAATACACCAACATGAACAGAATATCAGCATCTGAAATGATTATCCAATGAAGATCAGTTTAAACCAGCTTGTAAATAAAACACAAGAAATTAAATCACACAGAAATAAAATGCAGAAAAAAATTAAGTTACACAGAATATAAATTCTAACTATTTCAAACATGCAGCAACCTCACCGAGCATTCCAAGAGTGGGCCCTTCCTCTGGTTCACATGGTGAGTGGAAATAAAATGCCTTTTTTACGTTGGATGGATCAGCAGAATAATATTTTATTTCACAACTTTATAATATAAAAAATCTGCTATAAGAGTGTTGATCAAATTCTATTAAAGTCTATCTATATTAATCTCTTTTGGGTTGATATTACATATGTATTTATAGCCCAAGGCTACAACAACTAATATCTAAAATAGTGTAAACAAAATAACTTATTTTGGCCTGTGGCCAACAAAATAATGGTGTACATATAATCTTGGTCGCAATAATAAATCAGAAAACGTTGTCTTTTAAAAACCACTGGTATCTTTCTACTCCTTAATTTTCTGAGGATTTTAACGCGTAGAAACTTAATTGGGCCCATTCTAGACAAAACCCATATTTTATATTTTCAAGATTTGTCTTCATTTGCTCACAAATTACAACGCAAAATAGACTTGTTATAACTGTAGGCAAGAATAGAGGACATGAATCTTTGCAGATTTTCCTCTAACTATCTAGCAACAAATCTCTTAGCATGGGTTTCCTCTTCATAGCTGGCAATTGCATCTCCACTTGGAAATAACCATGATTTTTGTGCTTATTCAAATTTGGCATGAAAGGGGTAACCAACGCCACCTTGGAGATTGACATCACCTTTGAAAAGATAACAAATATAAATTGTTGTTCACAAAGTAATACATAGAAGTTCCTGACTAGAAAATGACAGGAAGACATTCTGCATAAAACGTGACAGGAAGTTCTTCTAATCAGCATGTTGCAAGCTTGATCTGAAAATCACAATGCTTATTAGTAAAGACAACCAATCATTAATTTCCATATTGTATCCAAAACTCTATTAAATACAACTTATACATATTTAATCATATGCAACATAAAATGGGGAAATAGTATGATATTGAACGAAAATGGAATGTGGAAGTGGGTGTGAAGGTATATGAAATAAGCTAAAATATGGCATAAAATGGGACAAAATTAGCTCTCATCATTCATCACTTTAGATACAAACTTCAAAATGATCTAGTAGATTGGTGGTGTTTCCATAAATCATCGAAGCTGAAAATCTACATCATCAAGAGTTCAAAGGTTTTCTTGAGCTCATTTAAAATAATGTGGTAGGTTTCCATCATCAAGCTTTGGATATTTGTCAGGAAAAAATTCTAAGGTCTTTTAAAGTAACATTAGGCACTTCTAGGTTCTAAAAACTCATGTTTCTTAGCATGTAGAAGGACATTGTTGATTTAATTATATTAGTTCATAATTTATCAATTTATTTCCAATGAAGATTATTGTATAGATGGAGGATGTTGGAATTTTTAACAGCACATATCGAGAGTTTTGAAGTTTTGGATAAAGTTTAATAGTCCAAATTATGTAAAATATGATGAATGTTGTGGAAGGGTGCTAGTTGCGGTTGTGAATAAAATTTAAAACTTGATGGAGTTTTCTAAATGAGTAACTACTTTTAGAAACCATAAGTCTTAACTTTAAACTTGTGAAGTTGTGAAGGTCTTCCTAAATGCCAATAAAAGTATTTTACAAGTCAGTAACTATTTTTAAAGAGCACAATTTAAAAAATCATAATGGTTGTGAGTATTGAAGTTATGAATAGAACCATAAGTGTTAAAAATGTCCATGTTGAAGTTGATGGCATTTAGAAGAGGCGCAGATTTTGAAACTTAGGTAGTTGCAAAGTTATGAAAGTCTTTAAAAGAATTGATGAAGATTTATAAAAGTACAAATCTAATTATGGCGGTTTGTGTTACACATTCAAAATACCAATTAGAATATACAAGTTTTAACTTTTAACAACTTGCAAAATTGTGGGTTATTCTTAAAATACCAATTGAGAAGTTTAAAAGTGAATAACTACTTTATAAATAATAAGTTTCATATTTTAAAAATGTTGTGAATGGTTGTTTAAGTTCCAAAAAAAGGAATTGATATAAATGAATAATTATTTTTCCTAACCATAAGTTATTCATTTTAAAAGGTTATGCATTGTGCTTGGAATATCAATGAAGGAAAAAATAAGAATAATTGGTTGTCAATATCCATAACCACTATCAAGTATGTAGAGGTAGAAGCATGGGCCACGCAAGTGAAATGTTTAAAATATTTAATGTCCTAAAATGTAATGACAACACACTATGCAAAAAGTAAATTTGTTGAAAAGGATTTCAAGACTTTCAAGCAAATTTTTTTGGCAAGTGTAACACCAAATTACACAACCTTTGCAAGTATCCTCTCAGTTTGTACCAAAATGGGAGCACTCAAACAAGTAGGGATATCCCTCAAAACATAGTCAAATGTTATAGTGCAGTTAAAATTCTAGTTGAAACATCCCTTGCCTCTTTCATTTAAAAAGATGCAGAAATATTTCTCAAGCTCAAGAATCTAGTAGCACTAAAACCCTAGTATTTTTAGATATACTTTCTATTTATTGTGAATAGATTGAAGTGGAAATTGTGGGGAGAGTGGTTTTAATTCATCTTGAGTTGGCCTAGTGGTGGAAAACTTGTACTCTTGAAATAGAGGTCACAAGTTCAAATCCTGTAGGGGGTAGGGTATGTATGCCTCGTATTGTGGAGCACAAGTTAGGTGCCTCCTGCATATTAGGAGTATGAGGTAGTTCCATATACTATAAGTCATCTATAGACCCAAAAGTAGACCGCTTAGTATCATGGACTATAAAAGGACCTTTCCTTTCCTTTCCTCTTTTCCTACTCTTGATAAACATACATGCAAATATGGAAATATATGAAAGGAGGCGTGGGTTAGTGATAGATAACACATGTTCCTACATGCAAACTATGGGAATGTTGTAAGAAGGAAATGAGCTACTATTTGACAAAAAATATTTAAATAAATATGGTCAAATCGAATGCAATGATTACAACAAGGCCAATACCTCATACTCTTGTCAAACTAGCTATTCAAGTATTGTAATTAATAATACATCACTAAAATTTGGCACTAATAATGAAAGGACTAATGGTCATAATTTAGAGGCAGATGTGCATGGTCCATTCCTTCTTATTCCCAAGAAACCATCATGCTTTATTTGATATGACTAATTTTGAATTGTTGTTGTTGAAGGAGGCAAGGAAAAGATTATTGGATGGATATAGAAAATCTGGGGGCATTTTAGAACACCTTGTAACATCACCTACATCTATTAACATTGTAAATATCTTGTTTGTATCATCAAATTTGTGACACTCTTCAAGGTCTAATGGATCATTGTGGAAAGGAAGCTTTGGAAGTTGTTAAATATTCAAAAAAATACTTGGACATTTGATGTGTCTAAAGAAGATTAGATTTAGTTACTCTCAACAAAAGTAGAATCTCTTCAAGGAGATATTGCTAGTTTTGACAAGCGACAAACAAATCTTAGTTCCTAGTTGGAAGCATCTTGATGAACTACTTAGATGTTCTCAACTTACACGTTACTTATACATTAGAGCTAGATGGATGGCTCTACCAAGAGAACCTCCATAGATGATACACAAATTTGATGAGATAGAAATTTTTAAATGATTTTGGAAATTCAAAATGTATTATATTCATTTATCAAGTTTCATGTTTAGTTGATTGCATTTAATTGGTTGGTGAAGTGTATCAAAGTCAATTTGATTGCATGAATTGATAATGGTGCATTAGAATGTTATAATTATTGTTGTAATTTGATGTATATTTTAAACAATTTGTAGACAGACTGGTCGTGTTTTTACATTTGTAGGTCCTAACTATGTTTTTGATTAAGGTAAAAATAGGTTTTGAAGGGACCCTGAAACCCTTTAACATTAGATAAAGATAAGATAAAGCATTAAAAGTTCAACAAAAGAAGAAAAGCTGCCAAAAATTAAAAAAACCAAAGACTACCGCAGAGGCAACACAACCCAAAAAACTGGCAAAAGACCTACAAAAAATCAAGCACTAAGCCAGATTTCTTAAGATATCAGCAACTTCCTTTTCCAAATTTTTCATGTCAATAGCTGCTTTCTACATCTCTAGAATATCCACAAGGGTCTTGTCCAACTTCCTTTTCAGGTTTTCTCAAGTATGTTTGCTTGACCCAACCCCTTCAACTTGGCTTTGATCTTTATCTTCATCCACATCCACCACAGGTTTAACCTGATGATCCCTTTCCAGATTCACAACCATCATATTCATGGTACTAGCAATGGATTTAAGGATTTTATGGCTCATTTCCCGTACCTTCTGAATCAACTCTCTAACATTATTTAACCTCCCCTCTATATCAAAAAGCTTGCCATTGTGATTCTTCTTCAACTACTTCAAATCCTCCACTATTTTCTTCAACCACTCAACCATGTACTTCTTTTCATCTTTCATCCATAGGTCCTTAGCTCTATCTTTATCCTTGCTCGTATTATCAGCCACCTCCACCTTTTCTAGTCTACTATTATAAGCCCTTTGATTAAGCTTAATATCCTTTATCTCAAAGAAGGCCCACCTAAACAGACAAAAAAAATAAACCAAACCATTGTGGGCTATTGCAAGGATATCAATAGGGTACTCACGCTTAGCTTTGAAGTAGTGGTCATCTTCCTTTAGGTCATTGGGGAACTAGGGCCTGTCCTCCCTATTTATGGCTGGGTAGCTAGAATTCTCAGATGAATTAGTGTGTTGAGATCCCTCTTGGTCAATGTGATAGGAGGGATCCTCCTCAATTTTTCTTTTACCCTTCCCCTGATGAGAAAAACTAGGTGTACCTTTTGGTTTTAGTTTGGTAGCATCAGACCCAGGGTAAATAATTTTTGCCCTGCCAGTTGGAATCATCGCACTAGGTTTAGGGAGGGCACGGGCTTTAGGCTTGCTTTTGGATTTACCCTTCTTCTTAGCTTCCACAGGGTGCTCTTCCTCCCCCTCAATTTTAGTATCTCATTCATCATTATCCATATAACTATCACCCAACTCCTCCTTCTCAGATTGTGGAGAAGGGATTTGATGGGAAATGGTCAGCATTTCTTTAAAGTGTTCAAAGATGAGAATGAGTAAACCCCCATGGATAATGCGATATCTCACCGAATTAGACAAATGGTCCTGAAGATTCAAATTTAAAGAAGTTGAGAGATAAAAAGGAAGGGAAACCCTGACTTGGTGCCTAAAATGATTCAGGAGAACAAAGTGATACCCAAAAACTCTAGTGTATCTCTCATCCAAAGAGATATATTCCATAATAACCCTCAACACCTCCTTCCACAACAACTTAAGTTTAGTGGCATCATAGCTGCTCTTGGTAGCTCTCAACAAATCCTCCCTTTCCTTGTCAGTACAAGGGAAATTCTTAACCTCTTGGTCAGAGAGCTTCTTGTCTCTGTAGAACTTGAGACCATCCATAGGCATCCCAGTAACATTAGAGATTAAGTGTTCATCAATAGTCACTTTCCTCCCAAAGATTCTAATCCTGCCATTATTCCAATCCTTTACAAAAGCCCTAGTAACCTCCTGATTCCTTCCATGGAGCTTCTCCATAAAGCTCGTAATGCCACCCTTCTCCAACACCCTCCACAATTTTTCATTGGTCTTCAACTCTTTTCACTCGGCCGGTTCCAACCTACATTAGTCGCCACCCATTTTGTTTGCAATACAACTTTTCTTCGAAGACTCTAGAATGCCAATACTTGTAAGTGTAAAATGCCCAGAAAGCATGTGAAATACCAAAGATTAATTTGGCAATTAATTTCATGATACTCCATCCCTTGATGAAAAATGATGAAACAGAAGTTCCAAGACTGCTTAGAAAAACCTGCCTTCACCTTAATCATTATTTAGAGGGGGAAATTGAACCTTCCCATGGGTTCAATCATACAAAGGTAAGGCCATGATGTCAGCCTCTAAGCCATCACTCCTCTACCACGTCACTTTATTATTAGCCTTAACCCCCATATTTGTGAAGTAGTCTGTCATCGTATTGATCTCCCTATAGACATGGGTGAAAAAATGGTTCTCAAAGGAATTAATGATTTCCTTGGATAAATTAATCCAATTCTCAATAGTCTAGGATGGTTTATAAAACCCCTTAATACATTGGATTATATTATTAGAATCCCCTTCGATCCACACATTTTTTAACTTCAACTGCCTAGCAAGATTAAGGACTTGGTAAACCCCTATGGCTTCAGCAAGGTGGTTGGTCTGGGTGCCCAAGGGGAGAGCCACTAGGTCCTAACTATGTTAGACCCTTAGTGAAAACTTGAATAGAATGAGGTGGTGATAAATTAGGAACAAAGTGTTTCATTGGTGGAAAATCCCTATCAAGCATAGTAGTGATAGTCATAAAAGCTAGTTAGGATATATTCTTATCACCATGCATTTTTTGGGTGACATTCTTGATGCAATGTGAGTCTATTATATGCATAGGGTTAGATATTTGGAGGGTTATTGATTTGAAGAGGGATACATTGTCTTGTGGTTGGAAATAGGAAGGGAAGTCACAAAAAGAGGAGGAAGAAAAGTTAACAATATGTGGAATGGAAGAAAAGAACTCATAGGTAAGTATATTTGTTGCAAATTCAAATAAGTGAGTAAAATTTTTTACTGGTCAATTATAATCATGCAACATAGAGTTGTCATATAATAAATTTTAGTTGTTTAAACAATATAAATTTTTTATCGGTATTTATCTATTCGACCTCTACATGCTAGTAGATGGAAACATAGGTTTTCATGTTATTATGATACACCATTTTTGGTAGGGAACAAAGTTTGTATGCATGAATTGAAATAATATTAATTTAAAATTATTTGAAATGACTATTTATAGTGAAGCCATTGCTAGTTACACCATGTAAATTTTAGGGATTTATTATTTTTAGTTTAAATTTATGGTATTGTTGAACATCCAGAATACTGAGAGGGGGGTGAATCAGTATTCCATAAAACCATATTAAAATCCACTTAAACATTATCACAATTTTGACTGAGTCAGCAAGAGAGAACATAGAAACAAGTCAGTGCAACCCTACACATGAACACTGGGATTTTTATGTGGAAAACCCAAAATGGGAAAAACCATGGTGAGGGTTAACTCACAATATATTATATCTGGATACAAAATATTACAGGGCTCACTGCTAGGACTCACTCACCTTCAAAGGCTCACTACCTGAGTACAAAATATGGCTAACCACCAAGATACAATGATAGTGGCTCATTGCCAAAAGATTGAACTAATAGGATACACCTTCAATGTGTAGGGTTCAGTTCCACTGAAGCTCAGAATAAGAAGTAATGCCTCGCACAACAGTCACATTCACTTCCCCTTCTCGCTCTCATACACACACCTCTCTTTTATCTTTCATCTTATATATACAAGTATATCTTATCCATCAATTAAGTCAGCCTAATTAGATGAACATAAAATAATCAAAACCTTCTTCATCAGAACCATATAATATTTAAACATTTTATCCATATAGTGCATTATACCAAATCGGCTATCATCCATAAAACATAATTAATCTTCACAATATATTGCATTCGCTGAGTCAACCAAGATTAGAACCTAATTCTCCAAACCAACAAATAATCCTCAAAGAAAACACCTTTTGGATCTAAGAACGCATTAATTTCCCATCATACTACTAGCAAAGATACTATCAACAAAGCCGCAGCGTAAGAATGTTCACCTTAGTAGAATGTGGAGTCTCCCACACAGTATGCTACACATGGAACAATAGAAGGATACAGAGTTAAACTCTATCAAAGATAACTTTTTTCTCACAAAAAGAAAAAATCTCAGGATCTAGTATATAGTTGTCTGAATGATTCAAGAAAACATGGTTAAGATATTACAGTCATATCAAATCTTGCAGTGAATTTAAAACTCAAATACCAACACCCTAATCCATCACAAAGGGGTATTTCCGATAGAGAACAACTTTCAATAAACCAAGCAAACTTCCCATATAGTTATCACCATGTTTACATCAATGACAACATAGGAACAACCAACACAAACATCCATACTTCATGTTCATGTTGCAAAGCTTCCAACAATCTCCCCCTTTGGCATTGATGGCAACATGCATGACAAAAACATTTTCTAGTATACCACAACTGAATAATCTGACTACCCCCCCTATCATAATTGTTATTCATAAAAATGTTTTTCTTTTGTCTCTCTATCTCTTTATCTCTCCCCCTTTGACATCAATGACAAAGGAAGGGGTCCGATATATATATGTAAATATGAATCAAAATGTAACTAGAAAGATATGAATAGAACCTTGAATTAACCTAAAGAAGAACCTCTAAGACTCTCTAGGATAGCCTTCCATGACACTTTACCTTCTTCCCATGAACCTTTCGCACTGACAAGAGTCTTGCAAAATATCTCAAGTTTAGTTAAGGACTCTACACCATCTGTTAAAGTATTGGGACTAAGATTAATCTTTGATAATTTACCAATATAATCAAGAGCACTAGAAACAGAAGTATGTCTGAGTTTAATCATGTCTCTGAGTGCCACAAATTTCTTGATAACATCTATCCTTCAATCCTATAGAGAGAATATTTTTTCTTGAAGTTGCACAATGTAGGACCACCTCTAATTATCTTTATCTTCTACTAACCTATATGTATCTGCCTAAGTGCTCAACCGTGACTCACTCATCCTTATCTCATTTCTCATATCCAGTGTACTTCCAGACCAATCTAGGAAAAAAGAAAGTAGTTCATGTGCCTCTTTTTCACAACCTTATACACTCTCCAATTCCTTCATTACTCGATCATGTGCATTCGCAAATTTTCCTTTGATATCTTCCAAATTTCCTTCATCAGACTTAATTCCAGCAGACATTTCAAGTCTGGAGATGTAGACCTTCAAAGAATTAATCATGCAATGGAGATTCTCCACAATAGAAATAGATGAATCAAAATTAGCACTAGGAATAACATTCTACAATTCTTCCAAATCTTTTTGAATATTTATTCTTTCATGCTCATGTTCAAGCTCACTTTCTTTTGCACCTTCTTGCTTAACAACACTCTTCCTTTTCTTCCTTTTCTTCCTTATTTTGGTCATGCTACTAGAGGTACCTTCTACATTGAGATCCTTAGGGCTTTCCAAAATAATTTTAGCATATTTATCAACTTCATCCTCTGACATTTCATAATCCAATTTAGATATCCAAACTAACCTTGATTCAACTGCTTCCATGTGACAGAAATTTGTAGACATAAGAAAACTTATTCTTCTAGAGTATCTTTCCACAACACTTACTAGAATCCTAAACCTTTTGTTCATCCTCATCTGAAATGTTCCAAAGAATTCAGCAAGGGAAAAATATTGTGCATCCGAACTACCAAGATTTATCATTAAGTTCCTGATTTGATAGGCAATAGGCTTTGAATTTGACCATTTTATCCTTCCTATTACCGATAATTCTCTCAAAAAGTAAAAGAGTAAACAAACAACAAAATTGCTAGACCAAAATGTATTCTTCTTACTCTTCTTGATCTCCTTTAAATTCTTTAAAAGATGTATACAAATTAATTCACACAAGTCATATTCCATACCTCTTATTACCATATCAACAGCAATATGCACCACACCAATAGAAACTATAAGGTCATTTTTGGGGATACAAACTTTGTGATCAATTACCATAGCAACATACCTTATTACCAAATCAACAATCAATTTTAAATCAATCTCTTTCTCTTTATAAATCGCATCTATAACCTCAATTATTTCTTTTTCATCCATAGCCTTTAGTTTGGGAACTGGTCCAGAGGAACACAAACCAATCACATCTCTAATAGCTTCTCTAGAAATCAAATGTGCCTCATATATCCATAGAGATTCATCATGAATTCTGCTCAACACTATTCAAATATACTTCTTTTCAAATTCAAACAAGGGAACTTTCCTCCAAGCATCCAACTTTTTCTCAACTAATATTCTACGGCCATCATGGTTCTCTTTCAATTCACTTTCCCAAAGCACATTCAACTAAACTAACAACTTAGACTCTTCAATCTTATTGTAAAAAAAAGCATAAATATATTTTGTAGGAAACACTCTTTGAGGGATGCAAGAGAATGCACCAATAGACTCTTCTGAGACATTCCTTAAATATCTCTTCAACCTAGCTTTATCCACACAATTCACAATCTTTGAATTATCCATAGAAATAAAAGTGAAATATTGTGTAAATAGGAATACCTCTGATAATGCCAATAAGAAATGTATAGATATCCTGCTTCTGAAGCTCGCTTTGAATCCTTCTGTTATCTTCTTCAACCTCTGAAACTCTGAATTTCCTTCTAAACTTCCTTTGCATGATTCTTTGAAAATACATAAGGCTTTAAAATTATTTGAATCTATTTGTTTCATTTTGAATGATTTTGCAATAAATGCTTCAATTTGCAAGTAGATTGCCTTGAAAATTGTGTATGCCTCCATTCTTTCAAATTATGTAGACTTCATCCTTCACACATGTCATTGAGAAAATTCCTTAACCTTGTTACCACATTAAGTATACTTATGTCATGATATGACACAAGTGCTGATGAGAGGGTTTATTATATTTTCTGATGATTTCTCCCCCTTAGCCACTTCTTTTATTTAGAGATCGACAGGAGCATCTGCACTGGAGGTCGGCATAGATAAGACTGATGATTCCTTTCTCTAAATCCTTTTCATTTCCTTTCTTGCTTCTTTTGGATCAAAGGTTTTAACATTCTTCTTTGCCAGATAGATATTTTTATTTCTTCCATTGTTACTACCAAGGTGTTCTAGATTGCTGCACTTACAACAAACAACATTCTTCTTTCCATTTTCCCTTTTATCTAACATAATAACTTTATATCCATTCTTCTTTCTCTTAGAACATTTTTTGAGGAATGATAGAGAATCATTCACTCTACTTTTGCAGTCCTTTTCCTTATGACCAAATTTCTTGCAGGAAAAACAAATATCATTAAAGGATAAATACCTTTTAGCATCATATCGTTTGATAGGAATTTTTTCAAAATTGCTTCTTCGCTCCTTGATTTATCTATTTTTGTACCGCATCTTCTTACCAATGAATTGCTTTGCTTTGGAACTTTGGCCTTCCTCAAACCCTAAACCACGCTTATCCATTTCTGGTATTTGAGAGGTAATCAATTCATCAAGAATCATTGAGCTTATCTTAAATTTGTCTTCAAAACTTCTTGCCTTTTCCAAATCAGATCTCATTATTTCTGCTTCTTCTTCTAACTTTATGCATTCATCCATCTTTCTTTGAATTTTAATTTCCTAATATTCTTTAGTTCTTTTCTTCTCATCCAATTGTTGCAGCAAGCTAGAGATAATTTCTTCTCCTTCAATCAATAGATTGCATGCTTCCATACTTTTACTTTGTAGTTTTTCAATGTACTCATTTTCTTTTATCAACCTATCCTTCAGAACTTCCATTTATTTTGAATGTTCGATAGAGACCACTTTCGAAGAAAAAAACTTCTCATACTCAAATTTTGGGACCTTCCTCAATTTGTTAGGCTTCTTTCGAGGAACCAAGCTCTGATACCAATTTTTGAACATCTAGAATACTGAGAGGGGGGGTGAATCAGTATTTCATAAAACCATATTGAAATCCTCTTAAACATTATCATAATTTTGATTGAATTGGCAAGAGAGAACATAGAAACAATTCAATGCAACCATACACATGAACACCAAGATTTTTACGTGGAAAACCCAAAATGGGAAAAACCACGGTGAGGATTAACTCACAATATATTATATCCGGCTACAAAATATTACGGGGCTCACTGCCAAGACTCACTGTCCTTCAAAGGCTCACTGCTTGAGTACAAAAGATGGCTAACCACCAAGATACAATGATATTGGCTCACTGCCAAAAGATTGAACTGATAGGATACACCTTCAATGTGCAAGGTTTAGTTCCACTAAAGCTTAGAATAAGAAGTACTACCTCACACAATAATTTCTCAACAAAATTGTACTAATCACAATTGATAAAGCATTTAGGATCCAATCTTCTCTTATGTTTGCATTCACTTCTCCTTCTCGCTCTCATACACACACCTCTCTTCTATCTTTCATCTTATATATATACAAGTATATCTTATCCATCAATTAGGTCAGCCTAATTAGATGAACACAAAATAATTAAAACCTTCTTCATTGACACCATTTAAGATTTAAACATTTTATCCACATAGTGCATTATACCAATTCAGTTATCATCCATAAAACATAACTAGTCTTCATAATATATTGCATTCACTGATTCGTCCAAGACTAGAATGTAATTCTCCAAACCAAAAAATAATCCTCAAAGCAAACACCTTTTAGATTTGAGAACACATTAATTTTCGATCATACTACAAGCAAAAAGAATATCAACAAAATTGTGGCATAAGAATGTTTACCTCAGTAGAATGCAGAGTCTCCCACACAGTATTCCACACACAAAACAATAGTAGGATACAGAGTTAAACTCTATCAAAGATAACTTTCTTCTCACAAAAAAAATATATCTCAAGATCTAGGATATAGTTATCTAAATGAATAAAGAAAACATGTTTTAAGAGATTAGAGTCATATCAAATCTTGCGGTGAATTCTAGACTCAAATACCAACACATTGATCCATCACAAAAGGGTATTTCCAGTAGAGAACAACTTCTGGTAAACCAAGAATACTTCTCATATAGTTGTCACCATGTTGAAATCAATGAAAACATAGGAACAACCAACACAACCATCCATACTTCATGCTCATGTTTCAAAGCTTCCAACAAGTATTTAGAAAACTATATATGGGTAAGTACACAAAGATGGGGGACCAAAAAGTGGCCACCCCACTTTTCGGCCCCCTAAAGACCATAACATGAGTATATTATAAAGTGATCATGTTATGGTCTAGGATAACCAAGCCAACTCATGTTATAATGCAGGCACATTATTTTCTACAATATGATAAAAATAAAAATCAAAACTTAAAACTTCATTTTTTATTGCTGTCCTCAGCCAAGTTGTGAGCTGCAATTAGTTTAAAATTTTCTCACATCATCAGAGAGGTTGTTCATCTCATCATTTTTTGACCAAATCACCACCAAAATGCTACCACAATGTCGTTGAGGTCATATAGGTAATTTTTTTTAGTTTTCTAGTGTAAAAATTTGATTAAATTGATAGATTAAATTTTTTTGAGTGTATTTTTTTTATTTTCAGTAGTTGATAATGCACCACCTATTGACGAAAACCCTAATTCACCTCCTCATAAAAACCCTACTAAAGAAAAGCCACAACAAACCCCTCCTTTAATGCCTTGACATCCTCCAATAATGTAAGAAAACATACTAGGTCAAATAGAAAACAATAAAAGAGAACTTGATGGAATAATTACAAGGTTGAAAAATTCATTAGCAACAAACTCCCATAGGTCCACCTTCACCAAATCACTATAATTAATTGTCTCTCAGCTAATATCAATGAGTTGGAAAATCAACAATCGGTCCAACAAGATGAAAGAACTAAAATAATTTTATGCAAACAAACTATCTTATGTGCAATTTAAACAAAACAAATTGAAATTTGACTCATGTGCTCTATTCATCGATCCACAAATCAATGCACCCTTACATGACACTTGCAAGAGGTTTCCTATCTATTGGTTCCACCACCAAGGGATAAGGAATAAATTTTGGGATAGGTGGTAGATGGTTTTTGACCATCCTCCATGCAATAACAACAAGGTACCACAATAATTTTTTAGGAAACTCTATTAGGAGTTTATCCTTAATGAGCTACCTAATTATTTTGATATGTGAGAGTTCTAGGGAAAAGGTGGGGGCTCCACATAGGATAGAGTGGGGACACAATGTGCCCAAAACTAGGCAATTTGAGACCCCTAGTTAGACCATAGTTCAAGCATATCACTATCCCTTTTCTTGTGAAGGAGGGTGTTGAGGTGGAGACACTAGATTCCATTAGCTAGCTAACTCAACCCTTATACAACACGATAGGCCTCTAGAACAAGGTGATGCAGGAAAGTCTTCCAAGCCTTGATGTCCACCTCACTTATGTCAAAACTATGAGTCTCTTTATATGTATGGGTATGAGGATGATGAGGATGCATGTGACCAAGATGCATCTATAGAGGATTAGATGGTTAGATGATATGTTGAATGAAACATATGGCATTGATAGTCAGGAAAATTTCAACAAGTTCAAATTCAATTTATTGAATTTAATTTTGAAATGAAATATTAAATAAATTATAATATTGATTATATTAATAAAAGTTTAGGGTCAAAGTGTTCACCCTACATCTAGTAGCCCTCCACCTACCAATTACATGACAATGTCAAGTCCACAAGTATGTAACTAGTGAAATAATAATGAATATAGTATATGTGAATAGTTTAACCTTATATTAATGGCAATCTTATAACTCACATTGGATGTTAAACAGGTTAATTTTTTTCCTTCAACATCAATCATCATCCATCTTTCATTGAGGCAAGCTTGTCAATTTTTAATCATTAATGGTTTGTAAAATAATGAGGCAGATTTTGTTAATTTAATAGTTTGCATCTTCTCTTGATATTCCTTTATTCCTAGAGGATCTTTGTTGCTCAGTACCCTCACTCGTTTCATGTCACTTATAATTTCCTACTCACTCTATATATTGTTGTATAAACCTGCAACATTTATGTTGCATGTACTTGCAACATCTCTTATGTAACTCCCTAGTTATTCCCTTTCATTGCATCCAGTAATATAATCTCTTCACTACGTTTTTCTACTCTTAGTAGTAGCACCTCTAAAACTAGTCTACCTCCACATGTAGCTTCATGTCTATATCCATCATTTATTAAACCTACTTGTAACATCTTCAATGTAGCATTCTCAATATGCTCCTTTGTTGCACTCAATTTTACCCCCTTAGTTACAACTATTTATTTCCCCTTGGGAATTCTCTCATACCTTTAGTAACATTTCTCCTCAAGTGGAAAGCTTCCTTGGTTTGCACCAATAGCCTATGATATCTTTTCTATTACTACATCTTCCACATAATCCTCCATAGATGCACTAATCCACTCTTTCTTGTGGAGCATCTCTTTGACCTTGAGTGAAAGATTTTATTACTCCAAAATTATTTGTCAAAATGAGGGAATAAGTAGTCTATAGAGATATGTTTTAGAATTAAATAAAGAAAAATAAATAAAAGAAAGCTATCATATATCATAAAATGTGATCATATTTAATGAAGTAGAAAGTACAAGTAGATGGGTGTCTCTCTTGATATTGAGAGAACTTTTTAAATATCTTTCCTATAGGTAAATTATTTCTCTTACTCTTCTTTATTAAAGTTTAAGTCATATAAAATAAAAGTATACAAGTATATAATATATATATATATATATATATATATATATTTATATAACATATTATATTATTATAGTTTTTAATTATATATATTCACAATTACAATATTGATATTATATATTATAAAATACTATATATTAAGTATAGTTATTTTATATATATATTATCCACATAATTTAAATATAATAATATTATTAATAATATATATTATAGTTATTATATATTAAATAAATAAAATGTATTAAAAAATATTAGTAATTATAATAAATTAGTTATTAATAATATTATCTATTATAGTAATTTATACATATATTATATTATAATAATAATTATTAATATATATTATTTATAGAGGAGCAATGATGGGGGAGTGTGCTAGTTTATGTGTAGGCATGTATTCCTATTGCCTATAGCTAGGTCACGGCTACATGTTTTCCTTTTTCATTGCATGTACCTATACTATGTTGGATCAGGGGTGTCGTGTGAGGTTTAAAGCATGGGGGGTCTTCGCTACTCTCAAGGTTGGGTTTCATTATTATATTATTTTATTTTGTGTTTGCTTTCTTTTCCTATTGTCTCTTGCAAAGGTCTTGGCTTCACGAGTGAGGAATTTTGTCTCTTCATATTGGGTGCAGGCTTTCTTCTTCTAGTTATTTGAGTCCTATTTTGTATTCATTTGGAGGCAGATCATTTTTTTCAAATATGGCCAATCTTGGTGAGGGTTCATCAAGGAATGGGGGATTTTGTTTGTAAAAAGTGAATGGTTGTTTGGAAAGGTCGCAAGAGAGTTCGATGCTGGTAATACAACCAAAATTTGTGGCTAAGGATGTAGATTATTATAGCAATCAAGTGTTGATTTTCAAGTTCATGGGGATGCGGGTGTTGCTCCCATTTCTTGATTCATGGTTCGCACGACCTAGAACCCAGAAGGTGATTTCGACATTATGCTAGTGGCCAACAATTTCTTCATGGTAGATTTGTCTTGTGTCATTGATAGGAATCAAGATTTTGAAGGTGGGCCCTACTTCTATAATCAAGTGGGCATGCTCATCAAACCCTAGTATGTGGGTTTTAACTCTGCAGAGGAGCTCCCTTCTCAGATTCTAGTTTGGGTGTGTCTTCCCCATTTTCCTCTAGAATGTTCAAGAAGTGATATATTGCAGATGGTTGCATTATTTCTTGGCAAACTGATTGGGCCTTCTCAACAGACCCTGACTAAAAAATTCCTCTACTTTGCTCGTGTGTGTGTTGAAATTGACTTGAATAACTCATTGCCAAATTTGATTGAAATGAGCCTTGGGACTGCTTCTTGGACCCATGAGTTGGACTATGAAGCTTTGCCTTTTTGATGTCACCTATGTCATGAATATGGACATCTTTAGTGAAAGTGTACCAAGTTTGATCATGGTACTAGTCTGGGTAGTGCTACCTCTCAATCTTCTTCTAAGTTGGATATTTAGGTAAATTTGGGTAAAGGGTGGTGATGGATAAGGAGGTTTTTGTACCAATCAAGCCTCACAACAAAGGTAGGGGTCAAAAGAGGACTCTCAAAGATAGGAAAGAAGAGAAAACATTTAATGGGTTCGATGTTTTAGAGGATTTGGTGTAGGAGAAGGGTTTTCCCCTTGTCATGCATGTGGTTGATGGCTCTTTAGCTATAAATCACCAAGAGAATTAGTCAAATGTTATCCCCATCCCAACTTTGGTGAAGGTTCAATCGACTCATATGGTTTCAAATCTTCCTCCCTTAGTCCCTGTGCATGAGGGAATTGGTATGGTGCCATAGGTTACTATGGATTTTTTTATTCCTAGTTTTGGACTCATAAGTAAGAAAGGTGTTGAGAAAGTGGGTAAAATTAAATCTTCTTCTCCTATTTTTGGTATGCAATAGAAACCCCTTAAAAAGGGGGCTCTTGAGAAGCCTCAAAAATTTGGTAGAAAAAGGATCAGGAAAAAGTAAAGTTAATCAGTGAAACATTGGTGGAGTCTAATGCAGTGAGGACTATTGATTTTTACTTCTACCAACCTCGGTGATGATTGTGTTATCTTGTAATGTTAGGGGTATGAATAGAATCCCTAGACAAGGTTATTCATGAGTTGATTTGAGTTCACTCTCCTAATATGGTTTTTCTTCAGGAGACTAAGTTATATGTGGATTGTATGTTGAATTTGGATTCTAAGATTTAGGGTAGAGGTCAGTGCCAGTGTGTGGGGTGCAGGGATCTTATGGGGGACTTTCCTATTTATGGGATCCACATAAAATTATTCCTATTTGGTGGCTCTCATGCAGGTATTCTATTTCTCTTAGTGCTTCTAGTCTGGAGTCAGGTGAGAGAATTTGTTTTCTAACCTATATGCTCCTACTTATTTTTTTGGAAAGTCTCATTTGTGGTCCCACGTTAGATTCTTGTGTTCTTTTGATCCCTTTCTTCCTTGGATTCTAGCAAGCGATTTAAATTATATTTCCTCTCTAGAGGAGAAACAGGGTGGTATTACTCTTTTGGACCCCTCTTTGACTCTTCTTAGGGACAATGTGGCATTGTTGAATTTTGTGGACATCAAACCCTTGAATGGGATGTTTACTTGGAACAACAAGAGGACCAGTGATGCTAATATTTTTGAAAGGTTGGATAGGTTCCTGGTGTCTAGCTTTTGGGTTGGTGAAAAAAGGATGACTAGCTCAAAGATTTTGGATTGGTAGGGTTTTGATCATTGGTCAATCAAATTCTCTCCTCTCCTATCTAGGTATTCTAGAAAGTGATCTTTTATATTTCAACTTGTGTGGCTTCGAGATACGTCTCTTCATGATATTGTTCCCGAGTGGTGGCAAGCTAGGATGATGGGAGATAAATCCGATCACAGACTAGTGTCTTTTTATCCATTAGGAAACAAAGTATATGTGTTCAATCAAACAAGTAATAACTGGAAAAAAAGGTGATGGCTTAATCAAGTCACCACAAAAGACTATGCCTTTCAAAATGAAAAAGAAATCTAGACTCTACATATTCATTGAAAAAGATAATATATGGTTGCAAAATATTAAGAGAGTCAACTTATTAATCCTCAATCATACCCACACATTTTCGTTATTATATTAAAAATATAGCATGCAAAAGCTTTGCAAGGATTTTACAGACTTTTGGTTGCAAAATAATCAACATACATCTAGAAAAGCATACCATATACATAAGGAGTCACTAAACTAAGGTTGATTATTCATTTACTCAATCAATATTCAAAGCTTGCAAATATTATTATAGGTTTGGGTGAAAACCTAGACAATTACAATACAAAAAAAGATACACCCAGAATTGGATATTCAAACCTAGGGTTTTCTCTGAATATATTTCTTCTATTAGCTTAGTAAATACTAGCTCTCACCAAAAAAATTTATCTTTTCACCCCCCTTTTCTTCTTTGACTGAAACTTATATATATCCCTTTTCATCACTCCTAAACCCTAGAAAAAAGAACCATGAGTGTGAGAGATTGTATTAGGTTCCCATGTAGGATGGTTTCATCTTCGTATGGTCACACACTCTAAATCCATGCATTATCATTAATGAGCACATGAATGAGGAATAAAAACCCATGAAATCTACAACAAATCTTTGCTAAGGATTCATTTACATCAGAAAGGATGTTTTCGAACCATAAAGAATCATGGGCATCATTTTTCCTTACTTGTACTATTGAAAAATTCATTAAAGCATTAGACATCACTCTTATAGCCCTAAAAATTAATTTTGGTAGTTGAGAGAGTTACAATATTAATGGAATTCATAGCTGAAAAACACGTCAATTGAGAGCATCACAAAAGTTTCAGGCCTGAAGCAATACTTAGTTCAAACATTAAAATTTTCACAAGGTCGATAAACCATCTTCATCAAACATCGAGCATCAAGTCCATATCATATTGTCTAGTGAGGACAATGATATAAATGTAGCATCGTAAATTTTCACCCTTGACAATTTCACTCTATGTTTTACCCCCCTTAATTTATTGGACCTAATTTACTAAAGTATGCATTTTTTGGCTCATTTTAACAATTACTAATAAATTACAAGTGGAAAACCAAGCATTAATTCAATATTTTTCCCCTGGATTTTTAGATCTTAAAAGAGCGGGTCTAGACAAGGGCACCCTTGGCACCCTTTTCCTCTTAATTTGGCCACAAATATGCAAAGGTCAAAGGTGGAATCTCACTTGATATTTATTTTCTAGACACTGTATACCTTACAAAATAGGGATGGGACAGTGACACCCTAGGTAGGTCTATGTCCCCCTATTTTTGCTCCAAATTCAAATATGTCAGAGGTAGAATTTTATTATTTGAATTTTAAATTTCTAAAGTTGGCCATTGGGATTTAATTTTGGTAAATTATATTAAATTCCTATAAATACCTAGTTATTACATCATTTTGAATATTAAGTGAAATTTTCTAGCAACAAGTGAGCATTAAGAGAAAGTATTTTGATCAAGAGCATTCAAGAGCAAGTCAAGAGCAGCCATTAAAGATTTATTGCAGAAATTCAAGATCCAACATCATGTCAAAGTGTATGTGATTTCATGTGTTGATGTTATCATTGTTTTGTGAAGGTTAACACTTGTTGTAGGTCTCCAAGTAAATTCATGCATTCAAGCAAATTCAAGCAAGCCAAATCCAAGACCCTTGAAGTGATGTGTATGACTTCAATCCTTCAAGGAATCTATTAAAGGGTGGTGAGTTGTAGTATT
Source organism: Sequoiadendron giganteum (assembly GCA_007115665.2). Classification (NCBI taxonomy): domain Eukaryota; kingdom Viridiplantae; phylum Streptophyta; class Pinopsida; order Cupressales; family Cupressaceae; genus Sequoiadendron; species Sequoiadendron giganteum. The sequence continues at coordinate 456,464,099 of CM021102.1, forward strand.
TTGTGATTTCATCATTCCTTCCTTTCATTTATCTATTTATCATTGATATTTCCATTGTGGAAGTGGAAACACTTACATGGGGTTTGATTGAGGCAAGCCCCTAAAATGGCCCAAAATTTCCTCTCTTTATGAATGTAAAGATCTCAGGTTTAAGAGGATCAAAGGAAGCTTGAAGGCACTTTATTCATTAAATATTGCATCAAAACCCTAGGCCCTGACAACTCACAAAAACTCAATTACAAAAAATCTGACAATGATCCAACAAGTTTGCATATGGGAAATGGAAATGCATGTCTAACATTAGAGGACTGTGAAAATAGATCTAAAAAAATACGTAGTAGGACAATGACGCCCCTAACACCAACGGCCTAACAAATCAAGCCAAAATTTATATCATAGGTGCACAGTGTCCTCTCCTTTCTCTTTTTGGTGTCTAATTTCCTCTGTGACATCTTAGATTTTTTGTATTTGCATCAAAACACTAATTAGCATCATTAGGACAATTAGATCATTGCATTTCATTATTAGGACATTTTCAACTTTGTTTAAGGTTTCGTTGAATCGCCTTTCAGGCTATAAGTTAATCTCATACCTTGTCCAAATCCATCAAACCCCACTTCCATTCAAATCTCTAATGAAATATTTACAAAAAGTACCTAAACCCTAGAGTAAAATCTCTAGGGTTATCTTTTTCTATGTTTCATTTTGGTGAGCCTAACATGTTAACATTATATACCTTCTGAAATATAAAGCATTTCATCTTAGATCTAAGTTGTACATTGCATTATTTTGCAATTTTCATTTAGGCATCCATTTTTGCATCATAAAAGCATAAAAGATCAAAAAATTGTATATCATATTGCATCATAGGTTGTAATAGGGTTTATTTCAGTCATTATAGCTCAGATCTAAATTTTAATTTCATTCAAAAATCTACACTAGTTCATTTAAAATCTGAAAAACAAATTTGATAGTGTCATTTGCATACATTCAGGTACCTTGTGTATAGTTGAAAAGTGAAAAAATTGTATTATTTTCTTTCAAAAATCATATTCACATCATCATTTTTCAGATCTAGCATATTTGAATCACTTAATTTTTGCATCTTAGATCTGTAAATTGCATTTATAATTGCAATTTATTGTTCAAGTATTTTCAACATTTTTGCATACTTGCATTTTGAATTACATTATCATAAACTGAGTAAACTCTGGGAAAATGTTCACTGTCCAACATTTGTGCACACAAACTTAAGATCTTTGAACAATATAGTACATAATGAAATTTTGAATTTTGCAAAAACCTATGCAGGACATAGGCACCCTTGTCCAGGTATTTTGAGCTAATTTTTTTTGTGTAAATTCTTGTGTTTGTCCTCTGCTCATATCCAAATTCTATTTTATAATTTTGCTTTCAAATTTTTCCGATTTTGATCATTTGATCCATAAGGCAAGTAGCAACATGTTTCCTTTTCAAAGATATGGTTTTTATATGGCAAATCATGGCTTGTATAAGTATAATATCCCTACTTATGAGTACAACCTAGGGAAATGAAATGAGGTCATTAAAAAGCATGTTAGTCATTCTCCTAATATCTTTCCTACTTGTGAGAGTATATTGTCACAAGAGAATGAAATCGTTGATACATTTATTAATATTACTTTTCCTATTCTTCATCCATCTCCCAACATATCCCCTACTTGTGAAGAGGGTATATTGGTGTTAGAGGATCCAAACGGTGAGAATCATAAGAATCTTATTTGTTTATCTCCCAAAACCTCTCCTGCTTGGGAAGATATTATGGCACAAAAAGATGAAAACATTGACACATTTCTTAATATCACTTTGCCTAGTCTTCATTCATCTCCCAAAATATCTCCCACTTTTGAGAATATTTTGGTTCAAGAGGTTGCAATCATAGCCAATCATGAAAATCATAGTTGTCCTTATCCCAATACATTTCTTACTTGTGACGAAGGTATCTTGGTGTTAGAAGATCGAATCATGTTGAAAGACATGAGAATCTTGTTTGTCCCTCTCCCAATGCTTCTCCCACTTGGGAATATATTATGGCAAAAGAAGATGACATCATTGATACATTTATCTCAAAAGATAGTAAGATGGATCACTTAGATGAAGATGCTAAGGTCACCTTAGATTCCCCCTTGATAGAAGATCATCAACAAGAACTCAAATCCATTGAGGTTATGAACACACAAGTGACTATTAGGCCCCCTTTGATTATTGGACCTCCTCAAACTCCTTTTTGACCTCCTAATATTTCTCTAATTATTAGACCTCCTCAAACTCATTTTGGACCTCCTAAGAGTCCTCTAATTATTGGGCATCCTAAAACTCCTTTTGGACCTCCTAAAAGTCCTCTAATTATTGGACCTCCTCTCATTATAGGACCTCCTAACCATATCCTAAACTTTTCAAAGCAACTTACTAGTAATCATGTGTCATAGCAACCAAGTTATCATACTATAGCTCACACATATAACACTAGAAACAACAAGAAACTGAAACAAACTCCAATGTCCATTTCATTGCCTCAACCATACCTCCCACCTACACCTAAAATTATGCAGCATAGTGTAAAGAATTTGATATTTTTCAGAAACTTTGTAACACTCTTGCTAAGATCTCCTTGTGGGATTCAATTCAAACATCATCTACTTATCATTTCATGCTTCAAAAATATTTACAAGAGGTTGTTATCCCTCCTAGTGTGCAACCAAATGATATGGTAGCTTTGATTAAGAATATGAATCCACCTAGCTTAGACATTGTCTTTCATCAAAATAATTTACCCCCTTTGGAAACACAAAATAAAATGATGCCTTGATGATAATGGATTTTATTAACAGGGTTGGGATTAGACATACCCTTATTGACAATGGTTCAAGGATTAGTTTTTGTGGTGTAAATATTTTAGATAAAATTGGAGCAGAAAAAACTTTAATTCAACTTGTTGATTTTTCAATCAAAGGTTTTGTTAACGTGGAAATAAAACCACTTGGTGTGATAACATTACCTATCAAAATTGGTAAGGTTACATTACAAACTCCTATCCATGTCATGCCTCATGATCTTTCATACAATCTTCTCTTGGGTAGACCATCGATTCATGCAATGAATGGATTTCCTTCAACGCTTCATTATTCAATGAAATACATATACAACAATAAGGTCTACAAGATAAAAGCTGATCCAAAAACTATCGATTGTTTACAAACTGAAACGTGGATGAAGGATCCTCTTAGAACATTGAAACCAACTACAAAAGTGGAACCTTTACAAGTTGAGGATAAATATAAGTGTCTTTCATCAGTGAAAAAGTTGTTAGAAAATGACTAGGGTTCATTAGGTTTTACACCTACATTCATGGGAGAATACAAGATCACAAACAAATCAAAAAAAGAGAAAGAAGAAGTAATGGTATCAACACAATCTATCACTAAGTCATCAAAAACATCCACAATTTCTAGCAAAGAGGAAAATACAAATTATGTATCCACTTATGATGAATATGATCACGAAGAACAACCTTATTCGAAATTAATAGAAGCAATTTATGGAAGAGGTTATGAAATTTTAAAACAACTTTATTGTAATGGAAAAGGGTGTGGTGTTAAATAACAAAGCATTTGTGTTCCCATAGAGCCTAACATGCAAGAAACAACAAGAGGTCTTGGCTATTATCCTTCAAGAATAAAAAAAGATCAAAAATCCTTTCACTTAATCAATAGCATTACTTGATGCTCCTTTTCATGTGGTAATTGTAGTATTATAACATGCTCACTACCATCCATGAGGGTATAAACATAGCTTTATGCAATCATCTTTTCATATGCAAGGAGCAGCATATCATAATCCACTTGGCTCACCTTTGTTCCTTCACTTGGGTGGAAATGGGTTAGATAGCCTTGTGTTGGGATCATTCCTTCTTGTGGATCCATTTATTTTTTTATTCTATCGAGTACACTAATATTTTAAAGGGGGATCATATAGTCCCCCGCTCATTGTTTGCATAAGAATTGTCCCTTCTTAGTGATGATAGCATACATATCTTAGGAATTGTAACCTTATCAATCAAAGTGTGGCATTCTTGATCTATCTGAGTGTCTCTTTTGTGGTAATATTGGGCTTGATGTCCTCTAAGAGTGTGACCTTTCTTAGCATATGATTCTCTCCTTTGTGGTAATACTATGGCTAGTATTCCCTAAGGTGTGATCTTTTTATTTCTTGACTTGTCCTCTCTTAGTGGTGATGTCATGTGTGATATTCCCTAAGGTGTTACCTCTCATTTAATGAGAAAATCCCCTTTGTTTTCATAAATAATCTCTTGTGGTGGTTTTTCTATAACATCCCTTGATTTTTTAACCTTATCCTATTGTCGGTTATGCACCCCCTAAGGTGAGTTTTGTTTGTCCCCCGAAACGTTAAACCTTGTGTACCCCTTAAGGTGAGTTTGAGAATTTTTTCTTCACTTTGTTTGTGGGATTTGAACTTAGTGTGGAACGTACATAGCATTTTGATCATTTTTTAGAACCTTATCAAAGTTATCAAGGACTATAACTCTTGGTATGGTTATGGGTACAGACCTAGTGAAAAGCGGTCCTCACTAGACCTAGTGTGTCTATCATTTTTCTACCTTGTCTTGGGGGCTCACCTTATGAAAATTGGTCCTCACTAGCCTGTGTGCCTTCCTATTTATGATTCACCTAGAAAATATCAAACTATTCTCTGGTGTGAGTCATGAACACCTTTTAACATGGCCACCAAGTATAACACATCTTGCTTTCCAATAGAGCCATGTGTTTCATGAGTGATGTGAAATAATACAACTTACTAATCCTCATGTGAGATAATGTTTATTCGATGGATGACATTTGGTATTTGAGATAATTTAAGACTAGGGTCTCTTTTCCTTACTGAATTGAATCTTTTAATACTAACCTTGTATTTTGTTGTGTGTCTTCTTTATTTTACATCACGTTTATTTTCATTTCATCATCATCTTTATGTTCCATCACATCATGTGTTTTCATGATGTATGCTTTGTGTTTTTCTAACATGTATGTTTGTGTATGCTATCTTGTTGCATATCACACATGTGTGTTCTTTTGTGCTTATATTGGTTTTCCATGGAATGGGAGCTTGGCCATCTCCATAGATTCATTGTTATCCTATGTCTTCAACATTCAAATAATCAGACTCCTCTTGACATATATTTTCTACTTTAGTGTCAATCTAAGCGTAAGTTCATACTCTCACTAAAGTGGGGGCTAAATATAGCTTCGTAAATTGTCACCCTTGATAATTTCACTCTATGTTTTTCTCCCCTTAATTTATTGGACCTAATTAATATCCTAATTTACTAAATTACACATTTTGTGGCCCATTTTAATAGTTATCAACAAATTCCAAGTGGAAAACCCAAGAATTTATTCAATATTTTTCCCCTATCTTTAGATCCTTAAAAAGTGGGTCTAGACAAGGGCACCCTTGGTGCCTTTTTCCTCTTAATTCAGCCCCAAAATTTAAAAGGTCAAAGGTGGCATCTCACTTAATATTTTTCTGCTGACATTGTATGCATTGCAAAATAGGGTTGGGATAGTGGTGCCCTAGGTGCCTATGTCCCCCTATTTTGGCTCCAAATTCAAATATGTGAGAGGCAACATTTTATTATTTGAATTTCAAATGTCTAAATTCAACCATCAAGATTTAATTTTTAGGAAATTAGATTAAATGCCTATAATACATAGCTATTGCATCATTTTGAACATTAAGTGAAATTATCTAGCAACAAGTGAGCATTCAAGAGCAAGTCAAGACCAGTCATTAAAGATTTATTGCAAAAATTCAGGATCCAATATCATTTCAAAGTGTATGTGAGTTCATATATTCATGTTATCATTATTTTTTGAAGGATAAATCTTGTTGTAGGTCTCCAAAGCAATTCATGCATTCAAGAAAATTCAAGCAAGCAAGATCTAAGACCCTTGAAGTGATGTGTATGACTTCAATCCTTCAAGGAAGCCATTGAGGGGTGGTGAGTTGAAACAATTTGTGATTTCATCATTCCTTCCTTTCATTTATCCATTTATCATTGGCATTTCCATTGTGGAATTGGAAACATTTACATTGGATTTGACTGAGGCAAGCCTATAATACCCCTTCATTTTGCGTTCTGGTTGGACTGTGCGTCTTGTGTGGGTATGTTGTTGTGATGTGTTTTTGGTTATTCTGATGTTATCTTTATTCCATGCTTTGGATTAGCATAGTGGTTATTTGAATTAAAGAGGATTATGCTTTGAATTATATCATGTTAGAATTGTCAATTATTTGTAGTGTATTGGTGAAGAGGATGGTATCGTATCACTCACGTACGAGTTCCCTACGATCTCGTGATTTCCTCTTCACAGTGTGTATTTTATGCTGTTCAGATTATATGTTGTTGTTTACTTGATTTGCAGGTTGACAGGTACAGGACATCGACTCCACCTGGTTTCGCAGGTGAGAGCATGTTCAATACCCAATGATATTCGATTGGGAGATAGTAGCTAGGTTTTTGTGTCAGGTTGTCACCCTAGTCCTTGTATGTCGTCAATTGGTTGTCAGGATGTGTTGCTTTGATTATTGTGCCCTCTCTTCGTTATTTAATTGCAAGTTATTGGGTGATTTAAATGGCTTAATGCATTTAAGATTATGATTAATTTAATCTGGAATTATGTTGAAATATAATTTATTTTATTATTAATTTAATTTAATTAATAAATAATTTAATCGTTGATTAAATCTATTTATTAATTTAATTTAATTAATAAATAATTTAATTGTTGATTAAATCTATTTATTAATTAATTAAATTTATGATGTTGAAAGGAGTTAATTTATTATGTTGAAGTTATTGATTTAATTGTTGAAATTGAAAATTAGAAAATTGAATTGAAAGTCAATTGTGAAATTTGAAATGGAAAAAAAAAATTGAAAATTAGAGATATTTCTATTTTCTGTTTTCTGAAATTTATTACAGTGGTTGAATGGGATATTTTGAGATTTTTTTTGGGAATTCATTATTATTGAATTTCTTTTCTCAATTTTGGGATTATGAAAATTTTGAAAGTGGAAAATGGAAGAGAGAAAGAATTCTTCAGTTTTGTGGGTTTTGGGATTATGTTGTGAAAATTTGTGGAATGGAAGTTGGAAGAAAGGTTGGAGGTTGAGCACCCTTTTGGAACTTCTCAACTCTAGAAATATTAGGTTCTTACCTTTGAATTAGTTGTTTTGGAAATTTTATATGTTTATGTGTTATTGAAAATCATATTGGGAAGCATTTTAATCTTCTGTTTAAATGGCAAGATAAACCCATCTTAGATCTTGCTTTCAAATTTGAAAATTATAATTCTTAAATCAAAACAAAGCAAAACAAAAAAATGCTCTTGGCTAGAAAATGTCATTTCAATTTTGGTTGTTCAGATTAAGTTTGTAAAATGGTATGAGAGTCTTTAAATATATGTATGATTATTCATTTTATGCATGGGAATATTGGGGGTTATGCTGGGAAAGCCTTTTTAAAAATAAAATGAAAATAAAAAAATTAAACCCTATCAAAAGTTCGGCGGATTTGAAAATCTGCAGGTATTTGTTGTTTAACAAATAAAATAAAATAAAATTTATGTTTGTTGGGGGCTGGGGCTCAACCCACAGCTGACCCCATGGGAGGCGTTGTGGGTAGCCGCACCAGCCTCCCCCGCCGCTGCCTTCCCCTTCTCCCTCCGTGACCGACATTGGCGAAGTCGCTACCATCATCAGTGGTCGGTTGTGCTAGGCACAGCCGCGCCACCCACGAGGGTGGATGGCTATGCATAGCACAGCGTCGCCGCCACCGGGGGCAGACTGTGCATGCGCCGCCGCTGCCTCCTTTACCTCCACCCTTGCAAAAAGAAAGCGCTGCCGATTAAAGAAAACCGCAGCCTTAAGGAAAAATCGGGGCCAATTCAGTCTGCCAGCTAACCCTAAACTGCGTGCATGGCCCAAGGTAGCCGCCCCTTGACTTGGGTATGGCACGCGGCCCGAGGGAGTTAGTAAATTAAAAATAATAATGAATTTGTATATATATATATATAAATATTAATATTCTATATATTATTATTATAATGTTAAAATATTATTTATATAATATTTTATATTATAATTTATAATATTAAAATATTATATTTATATATATTAATTTTATATAATTGTGTATATTAAGTGGTCGATTTAAATTAAATTAACATGTTTAGGAAATTATAGTTGTTCTAGTGGCATGAATTAAGTTTAATTGAAGAAGTTAAATTTTTTATTTAGAGAATGCATAATTTAAATTTAATTGTGGAATTTAAATTGAGATGTCAAAAGGCCAATTATTGATTTAATTTAATTATAATTGTGAAATTGAAACATTAGGTTATAGTCAGTTATTGTTTTATTTTAAAAAATAAGTTTGAAAAGGACAAATGTTGGGATTGTGATCAATGAGTTAAATTTATTTTATAATGATTTAATTTGCAAGGGCAATCGGTTTTATTTAAAACGAGATGTATTGTGTTATAGTTGAAAATGATTATTTTATTATGAGCAAATAGGGAATTAAATACTAGTGTAGTCTCTCCCTTATCTGAAAAGATGAATTTTACTTTAGTTTTATCAATGCGATAGATTACTGAACGTTAATGAGGAATGGATTTAGAATATCCAAAGGTAGTTTCCTTCAGTTGAATTCAGTGAACATGTCCTTCGTGTTATGTTTTGGAAATGGGATTAAGTGCTCGTTATTTAATAAGTCTTCCTGATGTGAATTTTAGTTCTGTGGTTGTCGTTCGTGATGTCAACCTGTTTTGAATTCTCTTGGTTAGTGAATGAGGATTGTGTCTATGTTAGTACCCAATTTTTGTGAACAAGGATGTTTGTACCTCCTTGGTTGAGGAGCAGATTATGGGATCCGTGTCTCCTTGTAGGGAGTGAATTTTGTGTTGTGTGCCTCCTTGTCAGGAGTGGTCAGGAGCAGTTTTGTATTATTGTTACCTCCAGTGTTTGGAGTGGTTTTATCTTTGTCACCTCTTGAGAAAGGAGTGGGTTTGTTATCCTGTTTGTTTCACCTTGGTACCATTGATGTTTGGTTGGTGTGTGTGTTGTCGAATAGAAGAGTGGCTTGAAACGAGGGTCGGCGCATGAAGTGGTGCCAGGGTAACTTGTTACAAGTGGTTTAATCAAGTGATAATTAAATGCAACACTTAGAAGCTTAGGACTAACTTCACACTAAAAATGATATTAACGCCTCACTCATGGACCAAGTGCTTAGTTAGGTTTGGAATGGGTGGGAAGGCCGGTAATGGCAAAGTCATCTATCTTGTCTGTACGAAAGGTATTTGGTTCCGTATTAGTAAGTATGAGGGTCGGGGATCGGTAGGGGCCACCATCCAATGATCCACCATGGGTAACTCATGATGATTTGTGTGATGACACTCTGTCTAGGATAACAGTTGAACTTGTTTTGTATTAGTATGTATGAGGGTTGAGGATCGGTTAGGGCCACTATCCGACGATCCGGAGTTGGTAACTCATGATGTGTTGTGTGTTGGCACTTTGTGTGACCTTAGTTGGTACTTGTTTATTGTGGGTATGGTTTCTGTAACATACCTGATGTGACCATGGCTGGTGTTTGATTATTATGTGTATGGTTCTCGTAACATACTTGATCTGCTTATTTCAAGAAGTGATGTGACCATGTAGAGTTGTACTTGTATTGTACTTGCATGGTATCTGAGTTGTTTTGAGTCATACTTGTGATGTACCTTGGGATGTACTTGTGAGGTTCATGTGATTGGTTGTTTCAGTTTGGTTCAATTTATGTTAGCTTGTGTCTAGAGGTAGATGGTCTTGACTAGGATTCCTGGTTACTATCTCCTAGCACTGGAGGTGGGCCTTTGGGTTCCACTTGGTTGGGTGGCGTGCACCTAAATCCATTGGGTTCTATCTCCATGTTCATGTGGATGAGGCTTCTAGTTGGAGAGCTCATTGGTTTCAGTATCATTTCATGCTTTATTTCCTTTCAGTTAATCTTGTATTTTACCCCTCAGTTGTTATCGAGGTGGAAGTTGTAATTGTAATTATGTTATTGGACTTACCTCATTCGGGGAATGAGTGTTGTAACCTTATTGTTTAATTATGATTAATGAAATGGAAGGTTATCTCTATGCTTTGATGTAATTCATCTTATTGGATGTATGTGCTTTAATTATTGGTTAATTCATTGACATGGTTTAAATCATGTTTTTTGTTTAGGTTCTTTTTAACCTTTGTCTCGTAACCTTAGAGGTTGTTGGAATTAGTTAGCGAACTTGCTTATTAATTATACTTTAAAAAAAAAAATTATTTCATTTAAGTAGTTAAATGCAACTTCCTCTAGGGTTGTGTGGCGGGGTGTTACAAAGCCCCTAAAATGGCCCAATATTTCTTCTCTTTGTGAATGTGTAGATCTCAGGTTGAAGAGGATCAAAGGAAGCTTGAAGACACTTTATTCATTATTACATTCGAGACCCTAGGCCTTGATAACTCACATAAACTTAATTATAAAAATATCTGGCAGTGATCTAATAAGTTTGTAAGCGGGAAATGGAAGTGTAGATTTGACATCAGAGGACTATGAAAATAGATCTGAAAAATACTTAGTAGGATAGTGACATCCTTGGCACCAATGTCCCAACAAATTAGGCTAAAATTTATATCACACATGCACAATGTCCTCTCCTTTCTCTTTCTAGTGTCCAATCTCCTTTGTGACATCTCATATTTTTTGTATTTACATCAAAACACTAATTTGCATCATTACGATAACTAGATCATTGCATTTCATTATTAGGACATTTTTTGATTTGGTTAAGGGCTAGTTGACTCACCTTTTAGGTTGTAATTCAATCTCATACCTTGTCCAAATCCATCAAACCCCCTACAATTCAAATCTCTAATGAAATATTTAGAAAAAGTACCTAAACCCTAAAGTGAAATCTCTAGGGTTATCTTTTTATATGTTTCAATGAAGAACATCGAAACACAAAGTCTTGAAAGAGAACCTCTATTGGACATCAAGCTTCAAGTGTACTTCTTGCTAGAAGAATGGTAAGATGAAAGGAAATACAGAAAGATTTAAAAGAGTGTGAAAAGGAAGAAGGCGTCGGGAGTCGGGATTTGGGAGAAAGACTTGCATCTTACTACAAAATGTGATAAAGGGTAAGACAAAATATTAAGATAAAATTTTGACCTTCAAAAGGTCGAAAACTCACAATTTTAGGGATCAAGAAAAAGGTATTTGTCTTATCAGAGAGATAAGATAGAAGGTGGGAGAGAGACTTGATCTATGAAAGCTAAAGGAAAGGCATCAGAAATTGGGGGTCCGACATAAGGCTTACACCTTATAATGAAAATACAATAATATTTATGGAGGAAGGATAATTCCCAAAGTTTGAAACATCAATACTTAGTCATTTTTCAAAGGATTTATCGAAACTTTGGTGATCAGGGGAGGACTTATGGATTATGAAAGGAAAGTGATAAGGGTTAAGAGTTAAGGCCAATGACCAAAATCTGAAACATTTAGGCAAGTGATGGATTAGAAGGGGAAAATGGGTTGGATATTGAAAGAGATAGAAAGGGCAAGCAAGTAAGAAAACAACCAAAATTCTGAAACATCAAAAATTCTATACTTAGACATTTTTTAGGATTTTTTAAAATGGGCTTTTAACAATAGCTTTGCAAAGGGGGGAAAACAACTACCAAAGGGGCTTGAGCATGATACACCATTAAGACTTCTCAGATAGATTATAGTTGATGGGAATCATTATGGAATAACAAAAAGCACTATAAATTCATTAAATTTATAGGTTACAACAAGTTCTACTCTAGACATCAATGAGAACTTAAGATTCCATTTTCTTCACTAGGTTTTCCTTTTTTGCCATTTATAATTTCTCCTCAACTTTCCCCCTTCTTCATCTAACACCTTCCCATCCTAAATTCACTATATTTCACTAGTCTCATTTCTCCACTAGCTTCAAACCCTTTTTCCTTATTTCCTAGCTCCCTTACCTTTATCTTTTCACACAATATCCTCTTCTTCATGCACTTCTTTTTATCAATGATTCATAACTCTTTGTTCACTCATTTGGCTTAGGTCAACTTCCATTTACAATTAGTTTTTTAATCACGCTTTTGTGTTTTTAGTGATTTACTTTTTAGGTTGTATCATCTTTTATAAAGTTCAAACATTATTTTCAAATGTATTTCACTACCTCTTTTTTTCAATTTGCATGTTAGTTCTATTATTTAATGTGATTCTATACAATAATTACTATACTTTTCCCTTCCTTGTACTCTCATGTCTTCAAGTTTCTATCATTCCTTTGATTCATATTTCTCTATACACTTAGGGGTTTGTTTTCTCTTTTATATTTCCTTATTGAGTGTCTATTACTCATGTTTGGTATCACAAGAGTTTTAATACAATGTGCAATGTTGCATAGTCTTCTATTTTTTTGTAAATTATAAAATAAAATATTGTTTGGTACTGCAAATTACTTTTCATACTTGTGGAGATCATATTTACTTATCATAGCCTCTATTTCATAAAATTTGTGATTTGTATTGATTTATATCTAGTACAAATTGTTTAGTGTTGTCTAGTCTTGTTTCACCTCTATCTTGACTTATTTATTACTATAAAAAATTTACAGTGGGTATCTGATTTATTTTATTGTGTTACTATAGATGTGTTTCCATAATTATGTTTCTCTATACTTTCTTTCTTTATTACCTTACTTTAATAAACCCTTTTTATTCTTATCCATAATAACACTTTCCTTCCCAATTTTGAGTCCTTAGTCTCCTACATAAGAATGTTTCAATCTTACACCATGTACATATCCACTTAAAAGCTCATCATGTAGGGTTTTTGATCTCACAACTCCTAAATTTGTTATTTAAACAATTTTATAGGGTCACAACCATGACTTTTTTAATTTTCCAAGATTTTTGAGTTGTCTTTGTATATTAAGATAGTGTCATTGACTTTAAATGATTTATCCTTTATATTTTTATCATTTAATTATTCTTATATTCTTTCACCTTAAATCTTTAATTGTATATTACTACTAATATTTTCTCATCTAATTTTTCCAAGTCCAAAAGTCTTTATTTTATTGATTCCTCTTCAATAAATTCTAAGGTGCTTCCTAACCTTAAGTTGGGTACCATGTATTGAATTAAGAGATTTATGTAAAGTTCATAAATTAATTGGAAAGGGAAATACTTATTTATCTTTTTATGTGTAATCTGGTAAGCCCATAGTATAGTATTTTGGCATCTTAGTTTGTTGTATTTCTATTAGACATCTTTGTCAATGTTGTACCCAATATTTTATTGAAGGATTCACTAGACCCATTAGATTGTGGTTGGTATGGACTACTTGTGTTGTTTATCATGAAATATTTTATTAATTTTACAACAACATTATTGACAAATAATTTCCCTTGATTGTGTGTAATACGCATGTGACACACATAACTTGATATGATATTTTTATAGATAAACTTAGCAACAATTCTTGAGGCTTCTACTAATGCCCACTTAGTCTAATATTTTTTCATATTAATATGAAACTTACATGTGTCTTTTATTTTGGTGACTTGGTGGGTCAAATAAAATCAATTACCCACTTTTCAAGGGAATCTTATGTCATAATTTGTTGCAAGGTAATTTCATCTCTTGTGGTAGGTCTTCCTACCATCTAGCATTTATTGAATCCTATAAATAAATGTTTCACCTCTAAATAGAGTATACCACCATAATATTGGCAACACTACTCTCCAAATTGTATCATCTCTAGAGTTAGTTCCTCTTTAAATGCATTCATGTGCTTCTCTCATAATTTTATGTTTTCCATGTTGTAGCACCACGCTTCATATGACTTAATCTTTCGCAATGAAATATAGATACCCTTTAATTAAGTTATGCGATAATGATATCCACAATAGTCTCTTTTAGCCTTCTTTTGTAATTCCTTTGAGATATTCCCTTGTTGATGATAATAGTATTACTTCATGTAAATCATAAGGTCCCACATTTATTCTAAAAAAAATTGTGACAAGAATCTCATCTTCAATCAACCCCAAATCTTCCTCATTTTCAATATAGATAAATAATCTAACCTTAGCTATTATAGTTTGACTTTACCATGATTTTGAAATTAAATTCTTGGACAAAGAATAACCAACAACATATTCTTCCTTGAATAATAAGTATATTTAGCATGTGTTTTCATGGTTTGTGGTCCATAAAGAATATAAGTGGAGTGGGTAATAGATAATTCTTGAATTTATGTAGCACATACACCATTAGCATGCCTTATCTATATATTATTATATATTTTTCTTAGACTATGATAGTTTCATACTAGTTATAATCAGGGTAAATCTAGGTTAAGGTAAAACAACATATAAACTCTAATCCTAAGATCCTAATTAAGCAATAGAACACAAATAAGCATAAAAACATGAAATATAAAGCAATATCACCATAAAGTCTTCATGCCATCATTGCTTCACCTCCATTTCCCTTCTCCATCTTGCTTGAAATGTACTTGATGCCTTCATATTTGAGTATGCATTAGTAGCCTATGACAATGACTAGAAAAATATTGAAGATTGTTGTCTCACACTAATAGCATGTACTTGCATATGAAGTAGATGTATGAAAATGACAAGGGTAGGGTCTTTTATAGAAAAAATAATTTTGAATGAAGGGTTGAGATTCAATTTCAAAGAGATATGTCAATCAATGGCTAAGAATGAAAGTTGTAGTATGAAATAGGGTTAGGGAAAAATTAGGGAAATGTCAAGAACGAATGGCTAAGATAGAATTATAAAATAAATCAATCAAGGGTTGAAATTGAATTAGACAAGAGAAGATAAGATTGGCACAAAAAAGTGGTTGTTGGAGGAATTCAAATACATATAAAATTATTTGATTTGAGATGGAAATGAATAATTAAATAATAAAAGCATTACTTAATTATAGAGGACATGTGATAGGTTGACTTTTTCATTAAATAATAATTTAATTCAAAAGTGGGACATGGATAATTAAATAATAGGGGTATTATTTAATTATGGAAGACATGGGACAAGCTGATTTTTGAATTAAATAATAATTTAATTCAAAATAGGAAGAAGATGAAAAATTAGTAAGCAATTAAAAAAAAAAATTATTTAATTTAATGACAGAAAAGGCTAGTGGATAATTAAATAATTAAAATAACTATTTAACTATAGTAGAAGGTGGTAGATAATTAAATAGATAAAATTTATTTAATTATAAATGAAAAGAGAGATTAGTGACACAATTAAATAAATAAAATTTATTTAATTTATCAATAGAGGAAATAAAGATAGCAATGAATTAATTAAATAATTAAAATCCTTTAATTATTAGGAGTGAAAGGGGAAATTTATGAAGAAAATAAAGTTTGAAGGCCTAGGACAATTTTTAGGGTCTACATTTTTTCCCTCTTTGATACAATGTAGTTTATCACATTGTGTCAACTAAAATTAGTCAAAACATGCCCCGGTGAAAGCAGGGTGCACCTATGCCTCCTTGGAAAAAATTTGCAATTTTTTGGAAATTTTCAAAAAAAATGGAAATTGTTCCAATAAGTCAATTTGATAGCTAGGAATTCAATGGTGGTGACAAAAATGATTTTTGAGGTCATTTGGGTGGTAAATTTTAGGTTTGAAGTGGCCAAAAAGTGTACCTTAGTGCAAACCCTAGGAAACCCTAATTTGATTGCCTATAAATATGAATTTGATTGGAAAAATTGGTCATTTGTGCACTTTCAAGTTGGAGATTTTGGAGCTTTGAGGAGAGAGAAGCTATGAAGATGTCACCCATTCCACACACCACACACTAAGGATATCGCATCCTCACCTTCCATCGACTTGAGGGAGCAAGGGACCCAATAAGTACTTTGTACTTGCCCTATCATTTTTTCATTTTTCATGATTTTAGGGCTAGGAATTTTTAGCAGACAATTGCAGTGAATGTTTTTCGTCGTGATTGTGATCACGAGCGACACAGGTGACTGCGATTCTCTGCAATTGTCTTATCATGATGCAATTGCTAGGGCATAATGGGGGGTGGAATGTGGTGTGGCTCAACTGTAAAGTGTGTCACATTTGCTTCCTGGACCGCACCTACAGATGAGAATGACACATTCAAAAAAATTGCATCGCATTATGTGAGGAGAAATGACACAATTGACTAGGGGTTAACCATAATCGACCCCGACTATGTATTGGCTAAAGTGTGTGATGCAATCGCAGTTGTACATGTTGGATGTTGTGGTTGTGTTGTTGATATTTGGTTGTCATTGATGTCAACACTAAGCATTGGTGATTTTGAAGGTTGTATATGTTGAAGATATGAATTGTAATAAATATATTGCAGGTAGCCAGTGAAGTTGAGAAGGTCAGAGTGATGAAAATTTATGTATGTTGATGGTTAGAAGGCATGCATTAAAGGGTTTGTTGTTGAGCCTATCTAGAATCTTGTCTGAAAGTTTTAGAGGTGTGCATCAAGAATTGAGGAAGTTATAAAGTTATATGTTCCTACAGTTATTTAGTTACTATAGCAGGTGTTTCTAAAAGATGAGATTGCAATTTTGGTAAAGTGAGTTGTTTCCTACATTCCTGAGGTGTTCAGTGATGTTTCTAGATCATGTTCTATCAGTGTGGTACATCTACATTGATCAACGTGTTCATGATTGAATATTTTTCCTTATGTGCTTAAGGTTTTCATGTTCTTGGACGACATGATGGTGGTAGCCTGTTGCGGATCCTTATGAATTAATCTTGTATTGTTTGGTGTGTTAGAGGATGTTATTTTAGGTCCTCACTATGTTATGACCGACTTAGGTTTGTGCACATTAAGATTTGTTCATGTATTGAGGCCGACAATTGTAATTTATTCTTTATTTTGTGGTCGACAGAGTTGTTGATGTAAATTCATGTAGCAGATATATAAGAGTGATTGTTTACCCATTTTAATGTATGCTCAGTGGATGTGTGTGAAGTATATACAAGGTATGTGTGAATAAAGATCAGATCATTTGAGTGCAAAGCAAAATGTGAAGAAGATTGAGCGAAGTGTGAAGAAGTTTTTCTATACCTAACCGGAACTGTAATCAAGCTTTTATAGAAGCTCATTTCTTAGTTCAACCTCATCGGATGGATTTAATCTGATTGTCTTATGTAAGGTAGTGAGCCTTCCCTTTGAGTAGTGAGCTCTAGGTAGTGTGCTTGAATGCATGTGCATTCCCTATTCATTTCTTTCATTATACTTCTAACAAGGTATAATCTTGTGGACTAACATACACCATGGTTTTTCCCCTAACAAGCTTTCCACGTATAAAAATCTTGGCATTCATGTGTCTCTAATGTGATGTTTTTTTATGTTAGCACTATTAATTATTAGATATGAGATTAAAAGTTGTTTAAGGTTGAATAAGCTTAATTTCTGTAACAACTGATTCACCCCCCCCCCTCAATTGTCTATCCTTATTTTCCCAAAAATTGGTATCAAAGCTAGCTCCTCCGAAGAAGTCTAACAGCTTGAGGTGATCTGAGATGGCATCATACAAGAAGGATAGTCCTAGATTCGATCGTACAAACTTCTCTTTGTGGAAATTTAGAATGGAGTGTCATTTGAAGTGCATTGGTGAGCCTTTTTGGAAGATTACAAAGAATACATATACATTTCCTCATAATGGTCCCTCTATTACTGATGAGATCAAGGAAGCAGAAAATAATAATAGGGTTATAGAAGCATTGTTAAGTGCTTTGACAGATTCAAAGATGACAAATGTAATATGACTGAAGATTGCACATGAGATCTAGATAAAGTTGGAAACATTGTATGAAGGAGATGCACTAGTCAAAGTTGCTAAGCTACAAAGTCTAAAAGGCAAGTGGGAGAACATGAAGATGAGTGAAGATGAAAACATTTTTTCTTTCTCACATAAGGTAAATGAATTAGTATGGACATTAGATGTGTCAGTGGAACCTTGGAAGAAGATGAGATTATGGCTAAAATACTTAGATTCATGCATACTTCTTACAAAACAAAATCCCATGTTATTGAAGAGCTTAGGATAGTAACAAATGTGACAAGAGACATGCTGATTGGAAAACTTGTTTCCTTTGAGTTGAGTGAATTTGGTGAATCTTTTCCTAAGACAAAGTATGCATTTAAAGCTACTATATCTAGAAAAATACAACAAAGATATGATCTAGGAGACAGTTCCAGAAAAAACATTCAAGTATGAAGAAGAGATGAAACTGATTGAAGATGAAGAAAGAGAGCTAGAAGAACTAGAAGCACTGATTTTGAAAAGAGAAGCCGGAGGAGAAGGTAAGTACAAAGGAAAGTTTCCTATTAAATGTTTCTCTTGCAGTAAGAGAGGTCATTTTGCATCAAGATGTCCTGAAAGAGTCTCTAAGTATAAACCTGATAAGACTATATTTCAAAATAAATGTTATTATGCTAAAAAAGGAGTTACTGCTGATGAATCTAATAAAGAAACTGGAAATGAAGATGAATGGGTATTCATTACTATTAAGGAAAATGGTCTGGTGTCCACTAAATCAGCTACTAATCATAATATTGAGAAAGCTCTTGCAGCCAAAATTCATGAGAAGGATGAGTAGGTGATTGACAGCAGATGCTCACATCATATGACTGTTGATAAAAGCAAGTTTCTAAGCTTTGAAAAGTATGACAGTGGTGTTGTAATATTTGGAGATAAAAATACTAGTGTGATTTGTGGAAAAGGTACTATTTCTCTTGGTGGAAAATGTAATACTGATGATGTTCTTTATGTTGAAGGATTGAAGCATAAATTTTTTGAGTGTTGGATAGATGGTTGACAAAGGTTATAATCTCCAGTTCAAAGATGGTAAGTGTAGGATATTGGGAAGCTCAAGAAATGTGATTTCTTTGGGTACAAAGACAAGAGGTAATATTTTTCACTTGACTGTTGCTAGTGAAAGTTGTTTGATTTCTCAATTTGATGTAAGTTGGTTATGGCATAGAAGACTATGTCATGTGAACTTTGATAACATTGTCAAAATAAGCTCCACAAAAGTAGTCGGAGATCTACCTAAGTTAGTGAATCCTACTAACACTATATGCAAGGAATGTCAAATAGGAAAGCAGACAAGAATTTAATTTCGAGGCAAAAAACATCATTCCAATGGAGTACTAGATTTGGTACATACTGATCTATGTGTTCCATCCAGAATCAAAAGTCTATGAGGAGAAAGGTACTTTATGTTGCTTATTGATGATTATTCTAGAATGGTTCGGTTTTCTTTCTTAAGAGAAAAACATGAGGCATTAGAGAAATTCAAAAGCTTCAAAGCTTTGGTAGAAACTGAGACAGGTTTGAAGATCAAATGTTTAAGATCAGACAAAGGTGGTGAATTCACATCTCGAGAGTTCAATTCATTTTGTGAAGAGCATGGAATAAAAAGATAGAACAATTTTAGATGTTGCCAGAACCATGATGTTGGAAGGTAATGTTCCTCATTTCTATTGGAGAGAAGCTATAAGCATTTTTGTGTATACTATCAAGCGGGTGAATGTCAATAGTAATTCTAGTAAGACTCCTTTTGAGCTATGGTTTGGTCACAAACCTACTGTTAAGTATTTCAAAATCTTTGGAAGCAGCTGTTATATTAAAAGAGATGAAGATATAGGAAAGTTTGAAGCTAGAAGTGATGAAGGAATCTTTTTGGGTTACTCTACTAAGAGCAAAGTCTATCGGTGTTATAATAAAAGATTGAAGAAAATGGTTGAGAGTACAAATGTCAGAGTTGATGAGGATATTGAAAGATCATCCAAGTATTATGGATATGACTCAGATGACCAAAAAGATAGTACTGATAATGGAAAGAATGAGCAGACACATAATCAAACTTAGAGTGTTCTGGTGAATCAATAAAATCATGAAGAAGAAGACAATGGAAATGCAGAAGAAAGAATAGAACCCAAAACTCCAAGGTATGTAAAGTGAAGTCATTCTGAAAGTCAAATTATAGGAGACAAGAACAAAGGTGTACATACTAGAAGAAGAATTGTAGAAGAATACTATCTAATATAATATCCAAGACTAAGCCTAGCAATGTCAATGAAGCATGTAAAGATGAATATTGGATGGAAGCAATGAAGGAAGAATTGATGCAGATAGAGAAAAATGATACATGGATTCTTGTTCCTAGACCTTGAGACAAAAATGTGATTGGAACAAAATGGGTCTTTTGGAATAAGCTGAATGATCAAGGTGAAGTGATCAAGAATAAAGCAAGACTAGAATGTAAAGGATATTCATGGATGGAAGGTATTGATTTTGAAGAAACTTTTTCCCCTGTTGCTAGAATTGAAGTTGTAAGGTTATTTCTTGTTTATGATACTTTCAAGAACTACAAAGTATATCAAATGGATGTGAAGTCAGCATTTATGAATGGTGAGTTAGAAGAAGAATTTTATGTTGAGCAACCAGATGGATTTCAATTGACTGATGATAAGGACATGGTGTGTCGGTTGAAGAAAGCACTATATGGACCTAAACAAGCCCCAACCGCTTGGTATGCAAGACTGGATGAAGAATTGTTGAAGCTTGGATTCAATAAAGGTATTGTTGACAATAATTTGTATTTCAAGGTGGATAAGGATAAAGAATTGATTATTGAAGTCTTTGTTGATGACATTATTTTTGGAGATAATGACTTATGCATGAAATTTGTTGATGAAATGAAAAGTGAATTTGAAATGTCAATGATAGGAGACCTGAAATTATTTTTAGGATTTAAATTACTCAGTTAGATGATGGAATCTTTATTTCTCAATCCAAATATGTGAGAGAGTTACAAAAAAAATTTAGCATGGAAGATGCAAAGCCAATTGGTACACCCATGGTAACCGGATGAAAATTATCTCATAATGATGATTCTACTAAGGCTATCAAACAAGATATAGGTCAATGATTAGTGGATTTCTATATTTGACTCAAACAAGACTAGACATTATGAATGTCGTGTGCATGGTTGCTAGATATTAGGTTGATCCAAAGGAATCACATGTGACTACAATAAAGAGAATTTTCAAATACTTAAAAGGAACAATGGACTTTGGGTTATGGTATCCAAAGGATGATGATCTTACTCTGAATGCCTTTACAGATGCAGATTGGGCAGGAGATTTAAATGATAGGAAAAGCACAAGTGGCGTTGCATTCTTCTTGGGAAAGAAGTTGGTGTCTTGGCTAAGTAAAAAGTAGAATTCCATATCTATATCTACTATTGAGGTAGAATATATTGTTGCTGCAAAAAATTTTACTCAAGTATTATGGATGAAGCAGATACTGAGAGGCATCAAAATTGAGTATGATGAGCCAATTGCTATATTTTGTGACAATTCAAGTGCCATAAATATTTTTAAGAATCTAGTGCTACACTTAAAGACAAAACATATATCTATCAAGTATCACTTTTTGAGAGACAAAGTGAGTGAGAAATAATTCATATTGGAATATGTACCTACAAAGGAACAAATTGTAGATATATTTACTAAATTGTTGCCTAAGGATACTTTTGAGTATCTCAAAGGCAAGTTAGGACTAATTTCCCCTCCTAAGCTGAACTAAGATGCAATTTTGTGCATCAGTACGTGGACTTACAGACAGATCTTGTTTTGGATTGATGTTGTGGTGGCTACTACTCAGGGGGAGTAGTCAGATGATTCAGATGATATGTGGATCAGAGCATGTGTACCTTTTCCATTGATGTCAAAGGGGGAGAAGAATGAACAAAGGAAGGGAAGTGTACTATGTGAACAACTAGTTGTGTTGATGGTATTATTTTTCACATCATGTGTTGCCATCAATTCCAAAGGGGGAGATTGTTGGATGTTGTGGTTGTGATGCTGATATGTGGTTGTCATTGATGTCAACACTATTAGCATTAGTTATTTTGAAGGTTGTATATGTCAAAGATATTGAGAAAA
The DNA here is from genome assembly GCA_007115665.2 of Sequoiadendron giganteum. NCBI lineage: Eukaryota > Viridiplantae > Streptophyta > Pinopsida > Cupressales > Cupressaceae > Sequoiadendron > Sequoiadendron giganteum. Next base: position 456,486,257 of record CM021102.1, read on the forward strand.
TTGTAATAAATATATTGCAGACAGCCAGTGAAGCTGAGAAGGTCAGAGTGATGAAAATTTATGTATGTTGATGGTCAAAAGGCATGCATTAAAGGGTTTTTCTAATCCTATCTAGTATATTGTCTAAAATTTTTAGAGGTGGACATCAAGAATTGAGGAAGTTATAAATTTTTGTGTTCCTACAGTTATTCAGTTACTATAGCAGGTGTTTCTAGAAGATGAGATTGCAATTCTGGTAAAGTGAGTTGTTGTGTACATTATTGAGGTGTTCAATGATGTTTCTAGATCATGCTCTATTAGTGTGGTACATCTGCATTGATCGGCATGTTTGTGATTGAATATTTTTCCTTATGTTCTTGGTCGACATGATGGTGGTAGCGTGTTGCGGATCCTTATGAATTAATCTTGTATTGTTTGGCATGTTCAAGGATTTTTTTTAGGTCCTCACTATGTTGTGACCAACTTAGGTTGGTGTGCATTAAGATTTGTTCATGTATTGAGGCCAATAGTTATAATTTATTCTTTATTTTGTGGCCAACAAAGTTGTTGATGTAAATCCATGTAACGGATATATAAGACTGATTGTTTACTCATTTTGATGTATGCCCATTGGATGTGTGTGAAATGTATACAAGGCATGTGTGAATAAAGATTAGATCATTTGAGTGTAGAGCAGAGTGTGAAGAAGAATGAGTGAAGTGTGAAGAAGTGTTTATGTGCTTAATCGAAACTATAATCAAGCTTTTGTAGAAGCTAATTTTTCAATTCAACCTCATCAGATGGGTTTAATCCGATTGTCTTATGTAAGGCAGTGAGCCTTCCCTTTGAGAAATGAGCTCTAGGTAGTATGTCTAAATGCATGTGCATTCCCTATTCATTTCTTTCATTATACTTCTAATAGGGTATAATCTTGTGTACTAACATCCATCATGGTTTTTCCCCTAATAGGGTTTCCACGTATAAAAATCTTGGTGTTCATGTGTCTCTGATGTGATTTTTTTTTATGCTTGCATTGTTAATTATCAAATCTAAGATTAAAATTTTTTTAAGTTTTAATAAGCTTAATTTCTATAACCATGATTCACCCCTTAGTTTTCTATCCTTGTTTTTCCAATAGTACGATGCAAGTGCAAAAATAGTGATGCTATTTGTTTCTACAATGCAATTGCCAAGAAGAATGATGCATTTAATTGATTAAAAAAATTCCCCAGTTTAGGATGAAATTATTTGTGCAATTTAGGTCTAATAGGTCTAATTAGATTTTTGGATTAATGCAATGACATGTTCTTGTGACCACGGGTTGTTCTACCCCCTTATTTATACTTGGGAGACACAACCATTGACTTTTCGGTGATAGGATCAGTTATTCGCCATTGAAAAGTGTCGACTGATGAAGCTAGGATTATACCATGTGACCTATATGCCCATCATTAGGGAAAATCAAGGGTTGCTAATTGCGCTTGCAGAGAGGTGGCACTCTGAGACATGAATATTCCATTTGTCAACCAAGGAGGTGATTGTGACCCTAGAGGATGTATATAGGATACTCCAACTACTGATTCGAGGAGAGTGGGTGAGATATGATCTTGTGCAAGGGATGCATGTGATATACAACCATTATGATTATGAAGATGTGGTAGAGCTCAGTGCACATGGTTATGAGATCAGATGGGAGACCTTGGTAGAGCAATATGACTACATCCTAGTACCTTGATCAAGGGTGTGATCCTTTCGGACCGTAGAGGGCATGGTTTTCCAATGGGGTGGGGAGAGATACTAGCAGGGATGGTGGAGCAAGGGATAGTTTATGCATGGGGACCATGTCTGCTAGCGATGCTCTACGTTCAATTGCATGATATCGCATATCAAGATAGTCAGAGCATGAGCTATGGGGTTACATTGTTGATGGTGTGGGTGTGGGAGCACATTGCAGTGTTTCAGTCGGCAATAGGGCAACAATTAGGGGATGGGATGCCATATGCTTGTCTATATGGAGGCGTCATCACTTAGACCCATGTGGATGATATAGGCTATTGGAGGCATGGGATAGATGTACTAGCTAGCTTCGTCTAGAGGCCCTACAAAGATTGTCAGGCATGGACAGATGAGGATCAACACCTAGCATGGTGCCAATAGTCTAGATATTTGATTAGCTATACTATATAGTCACAACACATTATTGAGTAGTACCTGTCAAAGTGAGTCAAGAGGTAGTTTGGAGAGGCACAAGATGTGCCTCGAGGATTAGTAGAGTTCACACACTCCTCGCGAGAGGTACACCCGTGGGGATTGGTGATTCCAATATTGATAGTCGAGCAGGGTATAGATACATTGCAGTTAGTGCAGTGGGCATGGAGAGGTGATGTGACACATGCACATACCATGAAAAATTATGACACCTAGTGGACCCGTCATAGGCCTGAGCCATACATAGACCCACATCAAAAGGTGCCAATAGAGCGTTGAGGCAAGGGCCCACAAGGCTAGAGAGGGGACCAAGGACAAAGAGGGGGATAGGGAGATAGAGGGAGGGGAGATGGAGGGAGAGGTAATGATGGTGGAGATGGATGTGTGGGGAGAGGTGGATATAGGAGGAGGAGGAAAGGGAGATAGCGAGTTGTGAGGCCATTTTCACCGATCCACAAGGAGTGGGAGGAGGAGAGGGTAGCAAAGGAGAGAGTGGTGGAGGAGGAGCCACATTAGGAGATGTCAGCTCTTGAGGTGGGACATTAGGATGTGGAGATGGAGGAGGTTGAAGTGGAAGAGGAGCACTAGGAGTAGGAGAGACTAGAGGAGGAGGCTATGGGAAAGGCAAAGTGAGTCCTCCAAGAGAGGATAGTCATGGGAGTAGATGTGGAGGAGGGACTAGAGGAGGTGGAAATTGGAGGAGGGGATGGGTCATTAGACCATCATGTAGCTAATCTACATCTATGATTATAGCAGGCCATAGCCAGGATCTAGGCATTGAAGGTATGGGTAGGGGCCCTGAGGACATAGAGAGATGCAACAGTTATCAAGAGCCAACAAGAAAACCAATGATTGATAGATTTCATTGTCAGCCTCAATGGGTCAAGTGTAGATATGGTTAATGCACTCCTGAGAGTAGGAAGATGTGAGAAATACTATAGAGATTTATATGAGGCCAAGGTTCCACTAGAGTGAAGAGCACTGAGTGCCTTAGTGGCTTTGAGTAGTGGTAGGTCGCATAGCAGGAAATCTCACAACAGTCCCCAAAGCAGCGGGGGTGTTTCAAGGCCGATATGATCATGTCCATATGATAGGCCACGTTCAGAGCATAGGTCTTTGTGGTCACCACAATGAGAGGATAAACCATCATCTTTAAGGGATCAGGACAACTTAGGCTAGAGCATATTTTGACATTGTATCATGACACATGTATATTTTTGACTAGCGAGCCTGCGAGCTCTACTTTTGGGATATATATGATGCATCTTGACATTGTACTATGACACATTTTGAGCGATATATATGATATGATTTTGGCAGTGATTGATGATATGCTTTCCTATGTTATTAATTTAGTATGTTATGCAATGGATGCTTATTTTTATGATGTTTATGCATTTTTATGTTAACGTAGTTTGATGGATGCTCTACGTTAATGCAATATGGATGACTTAATGTATGTTTATGATATTGATGGATGCATTTAATATTATTATTATGGATTCAAATGTAATGATTATAAATGTTTATGTGAATGCATTATGATGGTTGTCAAAATGATATGATATGATTATGTCATGTGATGTGTATTGAATGCAATATTTTTAAGATGCAAATGTTATGTATGTTAAATGAATATGCAATGTACTAAATGGATTATGCTTGTGACATGATTTGGATGTAATAACATGCTTAATATGATATGATGTGATGAAATTATAATGCCATATGGATGAAATATATGTTTTTGTATTTTCATATGCAATATAAATGAACTAATATGATGATGCCTATTATGATGATGATATCTATAATGCTTCCTAACATGATTATGTATGCAAGATATTTTTGTGTGTCACAGGATACTATCAAGATGCAGATGGAAGAAATGTTAGCATAGAAGATATGGATGAAATTAGCAAAGACAACTTAAAGATGTTTATTTTGCTATGCAAGGATTTACATTAATCATCATTGGGTGGTAAAATGTGACAAATGGACAAAAAACACCAAGGTATGACATAGACCAAGGTGTGCAAGGTCATCCACTTGTAAAATAGACAATCGTAGACAAGGATTATCCTGACTCATACTAAAGGTAAAAGTTACCCCAGTATTTTTCCAAGACAATACGCAAACAACAATCAAAGAAAAGAGTCATGAGACATCATCACTCCTTCAAATCCTACATGGGACATCCTCAAGATAGCTAGTAATGTGACTAACAGACAAATGAAAAAGATAAGACAAAATATCCCACCAAGTCAATATCCATTCAGAGTGTTTGCTAATAATTGTTTGTCAATGTTTGACTGACTAGATGATTGACAAGTTGATTGTTTGACAATGCATGTTTCAGTAGAAGAAACATTTCATATAAGATGTCAAGTCTAGTTTCAATCATGTGAGCACATATATAAGGCAAATGATGGAGTTTGATTTATGACAATTCCTGACTTGCAGGAAGGACACATCCTATATAAGACAAGTGTTTGACTGTTTTGATGTTTGAGGTTGATTTAATGTTGACTGTTTTGACAACTTGACCGATCTAGCTTGAAGACTTGTGGAATAGTTTTTAATATTGCTTCATGACATATTTGATGTTTTGAGGACTGTTTGTGTACAAGTTAACAATGTTTGATTTATTATGACTGGTGTGACAAACCCTAAAGGATCGAACTAGATGGCCTCGGGAGCTCATTGACAAATGACCTTGCCTACGTCACAATGCATAGAGACTTCATCGTTCAACATGACTTGAATTTATTTTATTGACAAAATATCGCATCATAATTTTTATTTGACAAAACCTAAAAGGACTGGCCTAATGCCTAAGGGGCTCATCTATAGATGGCATTGCCTACATGAAGTCACAGAGGCAACGTAGTTCAACTAGAATAGGATTGATATGACTGACTTTGAATTTGTTTTCTAGATTTTTGAAGGTTATTTGGATGTTTTTATGTTTTTGACATTTTTTTATTTTTTTGGATTTTTGTGGTTTTATGGTTTTTGTCTTTTTGAGAATATTTTTTTCTTTTTGTGAATTTTTTTTTTTTTCTTTTTGAGAATTTTTTTTTTGTCTTTTTGATATAGTGACCTCCAATAGCAACTATAGGATCCAATAATGACATAGGTCAATTATTTTCCCCCAGTCAAGTATAAGACCAATTTATTAGGGGTGAAATATGGAAGGTGAAAAGGTGCATAATGTCAATCATTCCATGTTATGGAAAGGACAACCAAGCATTATTATGGGTGATACGGGAAGAGCGAATGACAAGAAAAATCAGATTAGAATGATGGTAGATGATGGAGCAAACTTCAACTACACATGGCGCTCGTTTATGAATTTTTCACCATGGTACTTATCCACAGTGCCACTGAAGTGATTTTCACTGTTGGACAGATTATTTCTCTTTACTATTTTCTTTTTTCTTGATTTTTTTTATTTTTTTGGTGTAACCAAGACGCTTGTTTGCCAAATTTCATCAAAGTCACAAATTTTTTGATTTTTTTTTGTATATTTCTATGGTTATGACATGGCTCTCTAGAGCTAAGTGTAGAATTGATAAGCCCCTAATCTATAAGTTGTTGTGACAATACATTAACCATGTTTGGATGACTGTGGTAGACAAGAGGACCTAATCTAGATGAGGAGTGCAAGTGGAAAATGTGAAGGATGATAGATTTGGTGGATGAAATAGGCTATGGTATAGTCCCTAATGTGCCACTACGTGGGCCACTAGGCATCAAATGGAAAGGAGCTTGGGTGACCAATGAGCTAGAGTACGTAAAGGGGTCATCGTCAAAGGTCCATTGATAAACATCAACAATCGAGGTGGAATGATATGATGAATGTGTTGGGAAAATGTGTCTCAACCTTGCAATTATATATGGTTTATTATTGATAGGATATATATATATATATTTATATGTATTTATTTGTTAGGGTGTATACAATGGAAACAAAGAGAAAAGTGTGAGCCTATTAACTTTTTAGGAAACTCCTAAAATGGTTGACATACATTAAATAATGATATATTGTAAATCTAGACTATTCATTTTTAGGTTTTAGATCTAATGGTGGATATTTTGTTAGCTTGTCTTGCCCTAGAATGTAACCCTATTTTATGAGGGTGTTGTATTATGGCCACGGTAGGGAGAGATGGTGATGTATTCTAAGATTCTGATAGTGTTTGTGTTGTATCTTGATCTTTGAGTGGTGATACTCCTATGAGAAGCTCGCTCTACAAGTATATTGTAATCTTTGTAATTTATTGAATAATATTTTGAGCAGATTTTGGAGTGTGGGGTTTTTCTCTTGAAATGGTTTTCCCCACATAAATCACTGTGTCATGGTATGCATGATATTTATGTTTATTTTTGTTTAATTTTTTTTAACTATTAAAGATCTATAAATTTTTGAATTATTCTCCTCTCAAGATTAGTGTAGGAAGTTGTTTTGCTACCTTAGCTTCCTTACAAGTAGTATCAAAACTTTATCACCTTTGGTTTTAATTGTGGGTTGTTGGGTTTTTTGAACTAATCCAAATTTGAGTGGGAGCTTGTGTAGAAGACACTTTGTGATCTTGTAGCAGGAATTTTCAGATGGCAAGCTCATCAAGGAGAATAGAGGTAGAGAAATTTTTTGGAAATAATTTTGAGATGTGGAAGCTAAAGATGGAGGATCTGTTGACAGATCGAGTTCTATGGGATATTATTGATGAGAATATTTCAAGGCCTGCAGATCATACTCAGACTGCTCAATATGTTGTTATGAAACGTAAAACCAAGGGTCTAATCATATTGTGCTTGGAAGACTATTTTAATTAATGTCTATGAGGAGACCTCTGTACAAAAACTATGGAAGAAGCTTGGTGAGATGTATCAAGCCAAATCTTTAGTGAACAAGATTTTCTTGAGGAAGGATTTGTATTCCTTGAGAATGGAAGAGGGTGGATGAATCATAGACCATCTAGAAGAATTCAATATTCTAGTGGCTCAATTGGCATCCATTGGTGTCAAAATAGATGAGGAGGATAAATGTCAAATCTTGCTTTGTTTTTTGTCTAATTTGTGGGATTCTCTTGTTATGGCTATTGGGAGTACTTCTGTTATATTGAAGACTAAAGATGTGGTGGGTTCTTGGCTTTCTAAAGAGATGAGGAGGAAGGTATCCATCACTACCAAGGAGGCCCTAAATTTTCATGGAAGACCTAAGCAAAAAGGCAAGAAGAATGAGAAGTGTAACAAATCCAAGACTAGGGGGAGATCTAAATCTCCTGGAAAGTCCAAAGTTATTTGTTGGAACTGTGGTAAGCCTGGACATGTTCATAAGGAATAAAAAGAAGAAAAGAAGAAGGAAAAGAAGAAATTTGATTTTGATTTTGAGTCTAAGAAGGAAGATGGCAACACATTCATTGAAACTTTGGCAACTTGTGTAGGTAATGATGCATGGTTAATTGACTTAGGTGCATCTTTCCATATGACCTTTAATAGAGATTAGTTTATGTGAATATGAAGAATTTGATGGAGGTAATGTGTACTTGGGTGATGATTCTCATTTAGAAATTGTTGATCATGGTAACGTTAAAATTAGATTTCATGATGGTAGAATAAAAATGATTAATGGTGTGTTGCATATCCCTAGATTAGCACAAAATTTATTATCTGTGAGAAAAGTAATAGATGCGGGTGTGTAGGTAGTATTTTCTGATGCAGATGCAAGACGTTCATAGGTGCTATGGTGATTACTAGAGGTGTAAAATATGGCACATTTTATAAGCTAGATGCATGCATTGTTGAGTACAATAGTACTTTTATAAAAATAAAGTCTATGGAAGAAGTGAGGGTCTCACCTTCAGTAGATGGTCATGTCTTTTGGGTACCCAAGGCTGCTCTTTCTTTGGAGTCAAAGTTACTTGTAGAGAAAAATATGTTATGGCACTAGAGACTTGGCCACATTGGAGTAAAGGGTCTAAGGACCTTGAAAAATAAAAAACCTTGTTGAAGGTTTTTCTTATTGTAATCTTGAATTTGAATTATGTGAGCATTGCAATTATGGAAAAAAAAAAACTATGTTTAGTTTTACTCGAGTTATCATAGATCTTGTGGTGTATTGGATCTTATTCATTCTAATGTGTTTGGTCCTGTAGATGTTCCTTCAATTGGTAAATCCACATATTATGTTTCATTTATTGATGATTATAGTAGAAGTACATGGGTATATTTTCTAAAGATTAAATATAAATTTTTCAATCAATTTAAATAATTTAAAGCAATGGTTGAGTTGCAGACTGGAAAGAAAATAAAATGTTTAAGGATTGATAATGGCAGTGAATTTTTATCTAATTTTTTTGATAGATTCTATAAAGATTGTGGTAAGACAGAAGAAAACTCTGTATTCTCCACAATAGGATGGAGTTTCTAAAAGAATGAATAGGACACTGATGGAGAAGGCTAGGAGAATGTTGAGTGGTGTTGGCCTAGAACAAAGGTTTTTGGTTGAAGTTATTGCCACTACCTATTACTTGGTTAACAGGTCTCCTCCATCAACTCTTGTTGATAAGACACCTTAGAGTCATGATTGAGTTGTAATACTTCATCAATACATCTTAGAGTTTTTGGTTGTGAGGCATATGCACATGTGCCAAAGGAGAAGTGGACAAATTTGGAGAACAGGGTTGTGAAATGTATCTTCATTGGATATAGTGATGGTGTGAAAGGATACAAGCTTTGGGATCCTGTTGCACAAAAGGTAATTTGTTGTAGAAGTGTTATTTTTAGAGAAACTAAGCATTCTTTTGTTACATTGCAGCCAGAACAAAGTAAATAGGAAGATGTGATTCAATTTCCTCCTACACTTGAGAAAGTTGAATCGAGGCCCAAGGATAGACAAGAAGTTGAAGAGAACTCATCTATCTCTGGATCTTCAGAAGAGGAGGAAGAACCTCCAACTCAACTTGTTTGTAGGTCCACAAGACATAGACAACCACCTAAAAGGTATTCACTTGATGATTGGAGATGTGTTTTTTCTTTGAATAATAACATGGATGAACCCAAATCTATAGAAGAGGCACTAGGTATGAATGATGCAGAATCCTAGAAGATTGTTATGGATGAAGAAATGGCATCTTATGGGATCTTGTACCATTGCCTGAAGGATGAAAACCTATTGGTTGTAAATGGGTGTTCAAGAAAAAGATTGGTTCAGATGGAGGTATTGAGAATTACAAAGCAAGGTTGGTTGTGAAGGGTTACTCTCAAGTTGAGGGTGTTGATTGTGGTGAGATATTTTCTCCTATTGCAAAAATGGCATCCATTATATTTTTTCTTTCTATTGTTGTTTCTTATGATTTAGAGGTTGAGAAAATAGATGTGAAAACTACTTTCCTTCATGGTGATTTGGAGGATGATATTTATATGACACGGCTAGAGCACTACATGGTGAAAGGTAAAAGTAAATTGGTTTGCAAATTGAAGAAATATTTGTATGGCTTAAAACAGAGTCCTAGGATGTGGTAACAAAAATTTGATACATATGTGTTGAGTTTGGGATTTGAGCATTCTAAATCAGATCATTGTGTTTATTATAAAATTGATGGTGATTTTTTCCTATTTATTGCATTATATGTTGATGATATGTTATTTATCGGTAGAGGGAAAGGTATGATTTCAGAACTAAAATCTCAACTTGCTACTAAATTTGAAATGAAAGATCTTGGTGTATCTAAACACATTCTTGGGATGGAAATTAAAATAGATAGAGTGAATAGAAAGCTATGGCTTGGTCAAATTAATTATGTCAACTCAATTTTATAAAGGTTTGATATGTAGGATTGTAGAACATTGCGTGTTCCTGTTTCAGTTGGAACAAAGTTATCTATGTCAGATTTTCCAACATCTCCATCAAAGATGGAAGACATGAGCAGAGTGCCTTACCAAAGTGCAGTTGGAAGTTTGATGTATGTTATGGTTTGTACTAGACCATACATTTCCCAAGAAGTGGTAGTTCTTTCCAAATATATGTCTAATCCTTGTAGAGTTCATTGGGACGCAGTTAAAAGAGTCTTCAAATATTTGCAAGGTACCTCAGATTATTCCTTATGTTATCATAGTAATATGACTAAAGAAGATATTTCCCTTTATATTCATGGTTATGTGGATTCAAAGTGGGCAGGTGATGTTGATAGCAAAAAAATCCACCAGTGCTTATGTGTTTACTTTACTTGGTGGCACAATAGTTGGATGAGTAAGCGATAGGTTGTGGTTGCTTTGTCAACTACTGAAGCAGAGTATATGGTAGCTATTCATGCTTTTAAAGAATCCATTTGGCTTAAGAGACTATGTTCAAATATTGGAATTAAACAAGGTGTAGTGAAAATTTATTGTGACAGTTAGAGTGTGATATGTCTAGCCAAGAACCCGACATTTCATGTCAGGACCAAGCACCTTGATGTACAGTATCATTTTGTTAGAGATATGGTCGAAGATGGTAGGGTGAATCTGGTTAAGGTAGATAATTTGATGAATGTTGTTGATTCTTTAACTAATCTTGTGATCACAGATAAGTTTAGATGATGTTCAACGACTATAGGCCTCTCGGCCCCTAGCAATTAAAGAGACGATGCTTACACCCTCACATTGCTCTTGCAAGGTGTTCAACAAGTGGGATATTTTTTGGGAAAATGTGTCTCAACCTTGCAATTATATACAATTTATTGTTGATAGGATATATATATATACATATATGTTTCCTAGCTACACCGATAGGTGTATACAATGGCAACAAAGAGCAAAGTGTGAGTGTGTTAACTTTTTTAGGAAACTCCTAAAATGGTTGGAATACATTAAATAATGATATATTGTAAATCTAGACCATTCATTATTAGGTTTTATATCTAATGGTGGATATTTTGTTGGCATGTCTTGCCCTAAATTGTAACACTATTTTATGAGGGTGTTGTATTACGACTATGGTAGAGAGAGACGATGATGTATTATGAGATTCTAATAGCAGTTGTGTTGTCTCTTAATATCTGAGTGGTGATACTCTTGTGAAAAGCTTGCTCTACAAGTATATTGCAATCTTTGTGATTTATTGAATAATATATTAGGCAGATTTTGGAGTGTGGGGTTTTTCTCCTGAAAGGGTTTTCCCCACATAAATCACTGTGTCGTGGTATGCATTATATTTATATTTATTTTTGTTTAAATTTTTGTAACTGTTAAAGATCTGTAATTTTTTGCATTATTCTCCTCTCAATATTAGTGTAGGAAGTTGTTCCACTACCTTAGCTTCCTTACAGGTTGTGTGAATATGGATGGATTTAATGGAATGTATGGTATGAGTGCAAGTGATGAGGATGGAGACCTGGGATCAACAAGCTCTTTGTTTGACTTTATGCTTTGATGGAGAGTCATACTTGGAGATTGATATTTGCTTGTTTTCATTTTTAACTTGCACTTTTATTTGTCCAATAGCTTTTTATTTTAGCTGGAGGACTTGTCTTGATATTCCTTTCTCTTCATTATGTCTTTTGATTCTTGATCTCCTTTTAAAGGTATCTCTTTCATTAGAGATTTTCCCTTTTACTTTTCTTGAGATATGACTAGTTGATCAATGTCTATGATGAGGATGGATGTGAGTGAGATGGATGAAGTGGATGGAGTGACAGGAATGTTTGGGATGAATGAGAGTGGCAATGGCATCAATGGAGTATTTGGGACTTTCCTTTTTGATAATATTAACATCAAAGGAATCTTGCACATCCTTAATGACTTGGAAAGATGACTTAGTAGAGGTGACCATACGAGATACATATCCTAGCCCAGGATGGTTAGAATGGTTTGATGGTGGTTGGATATCCTTAGTGGAGTTATGATCAAAAAGTGGAATGTCATAGATATCCTAGTTGAACATGGGGTTATCACGGACATGAAAGGATTGAGAAGAAGCAGATAGGGAAAAGGTAGATGTATCATTAGGATCCCAAAAGGTTTTGATCAAAGCATGGCCACCTATTTGTGTACCTTCTAAAGCTAACTTGACGTCATTGTTGGAAGTATAAACATCTTTAGCATTATTATCATTATCACATGCAATAAAATTTCCCATATAGTACCCACCACATCCCATATCATGGACTTGGACCTTGGGTTTGGATGGTGCAGTAAATGAACGGGATGAGTTAGTCAATGAAGATGGATCAACTTGTGATGAGGTGGATGAAGCTTCCTTATTGATAGGCACTTGGAATTGAGTAGTTCCTTTCAAATTTCTACAATATTGAAAGGGGTTGGGATCACCAGTGATTGTAATTTTAGTGCCTTCATGAGAGAACTTGAGGCATTGATGGTATGTAGATGGTATGACCCTCATGGCATGGATCCATGATCAGCCAAGGAGGATTTTGTATGGAAGGTCAAGATCCAAGACTTGAAATGTGGTGTTTAGGAAAACAGGTCCAACTCTAATAGGTATTGTGATAACACCCTTGGAAGAGAATTCTTCATCATCATAGACCTTTATAATAATACTCTTTGTTATGTCTACACATGCATCAGAGAAGCCTAATGCCTTAATCAATTTGAGGGTGCAATTTTTTAACCCTGCTCCATCGTCTACCAAAACTTGTTTGACTTAATGTTTGTGGATGAAAACTTCAAGGTGTAATGGGTCATTATGATTAGTCTTTTGAGTTAAATAGTCTTGGCCAGAGAAGGTGACATGATATGAATTAGCCAAGTAGCCTACCATATCCTAGAAGCAATTGGCATCAAGTTCAGTGGGTACGATAGTGTCCTATAAGGCTTTGTCAAGAATGGCCCTGTGTTCAGTGATATATGAAACAACTCAAGGATAGAAATTTGTGCAGGTGTCTTCCCCAAATGGTCAAGTATATTTTATTGAGATTTTAGTTTTTTTGTTTTGAGGGAGCACCCTGGATAGTCACCTTGGTTCAATGGGTATTGACAGAATATTTTGGTGGTTTCTTGGTAGTAATGGTATTGACATAATCATCAATAGCTCGAATGTGATGGATGGTTGTGTAATCATATTTAGCATTGGTGTAATTGACAAAATTCTTGGTCTTATTACCCAAATTAGAGGCCTTTCCTTTTCCATGGTAATATAAAGGATCTATAAAAAAATTATGGTCACTGTTGGAATTTTTTTGTTGTCCATCAACTTCTATCATGCCATTTTCAATGAGGACTTGAATGACATTTTTTAATTGCCAAAATTTTGAAGTGGGGTGTCCTTTAGCTTGATGATAGTCACAAAAGGAATTATCATCCCACCAAGAAGTTTTGAACTACCCTGGGTCATATGGTTTCACATCAAGAATTTGTATAATATTTTTTTTTCAAGAGTTGTTTGAGAAAATATTTGATTGGCTCCCCTAAGGCAGTATATTTATGTCTTGCAGGAAAATTCCTTTGGACTCTTTGTTCTTGCATGTTTTGGACAGCATTTGTTGTGTTTTGTACAACATTTGTATGTGGTGGGTTTTTTAGTGTGTTGGGTCCCCTAAGGGTGATTTTAGGACCTGTGTGTACCATCTTGGCATCAATGACTCCATCATTGGTCACATTTTTGTTACAGGCCAAATATTTATTCTTGTCATTTGAAGTGTTTTGGGTAGTCATGTTCTTGTTGAAGGTTTTGATTTATCCCTTTTCAATAATTTATTTCTCAAGTATTATTCATTTATCTACTAAGTCTACAAAGGAGGCACAACATTGCATTCGCAATTCATGTTTCAAATTTGAATTGAGGTTTTCCATAAACATGACCACTTTTTTCTTTCCAAATATTTCAACGAGACATCTACTAGATAAACTCATCCATCATTGGAAGAATGTCACAAATTTTTCACCTTCTTCTTGTGTAGTGTGACATAGGGTGGCTACTGTTATGTCATAGTCAATGTTATATGTAAAGTGTTCTAAAAATTTATCAACCAAGTCTCCCCATGTACGTATTCCTATTGGTAAGTGAGAAAACCAATCAAGTGCTTGTCCTGTAAGACTTCGTGGGAATAGTCTCATTAGATAAGTGGGTTCATGTGCAATGTTTATGCAAGCTGTAGAAAACTCTCTCGCATGTTCGATAGGGTTTCCCTTCCCTCTATATTTAGGAAAGTTAGGCATGATATAGCCATGTGGAAAGAGAGGCATGTATAGACTATCGTCAAATGTGTAACGCTTTGCCACGTAACCCTAGAGGAAGCTGAAATTAACTACTCAAACGCACAATTTTTATTTTTTTTAAGTACAATTAACATGCAAGTTCACTACCCATTGCCAACAACCTCTAAGATTACAAGACTAAGATTACTTTAAAACCCATACATACAACATAATTGAATCCATAACATTTATCTACTTAAGAATTTAAGAACACATACATTCCATTCATGATAATTTACATCATAACAATAAGAGATACAATAAGATTTCATATAACAATAATTTGACAAGAAGATTACATCTCTCATTCCCTGAATGAGGTAGAATCAATAAGCGTGATTATAAATTACAATCTTCCACCTCGATTATAAATGAGGGGTGACAAATTATAAGAATCAACTTAAATGAATAAAACCATGCAAAGTAATTGGATCCCATGGGCTCTCCAACTAGAAATCTCATCCACACGAACAAGATGAAAACCCAATGAAGTAAGGTGCACGTTCCACCCAACCAATTGGTACCCGAAGGCCCACCCCCCATGCTAGGAGGTAGTAACAAGGATTCTTATACAAGACCATCTACCTCTAGACATAGGGTAAAACATAACTGAACTAAATCAAATACGAATACAACACTAACACAATGGTTACATTGCTTCCAGAGTTAATTAAACAATTGCATCACTATTACAAACATATTGTTGACTTAGGAGAAGTGTCATCACAATGCTACATGGGATATCCTGGTAAGTCTTCCTAGGCCCCGGCCCCCATCTCGAGATCTTTTGGAAACCTCTAACGACGACCAACCCCTCATGCAAACCAATGTAAAATCATTTATCTCTCGTAGAGACAAGATAACGATCTTGCCATTCCAGGCCTTCTCATCCCATCCCAAGTCTATACAAGCCCTTGTGTCCATGAGCGAGGCACAATTATTCTTATTAAGTGTTTGATACTACCTATTCTCCTAATAAGTTTATTTATATTATCATTGGATTAACTAACTCACAATGAGTTACCCTGGCACCACTTTGTGTGTCGGCCCTCATTGCAAGCCACTCCCCTAAGAAAACACATGGAACAACTCCACAACCCAAGGGTAAACTAGTGCAACTTAAGGATATTAAATCCCCATCCACAACATAAAGGCAACACAATCTCGTTCGTGATAACTGGGGAATTAACTAGATACAATTATACGCACTACCCAAGGCAATTCAAGGTTGACTTTCATAATACCACAACCCCAACATTTAAACACCCCATCTAGAAGACTTATTAACCCCTCTAAACAATTTCACCCAAAACGAAAACAAAAGAAATTTATATTTAAAAGAGTAATTTTAAACAGGAATTAAATCTATTTTTGGATTTCGTAAATCCAATTCCCTTAATAAAATCAGTAATTTATTGCCTCAATAAACTAATTTACTAATGTCTCTTTCAAACAAAGGAGGAAATTTAAACCATATATTCAATTCCTTAATTGTTCTTAAATAATAATAAAATTAAACAATTACTTCTTCTATTCAGAATATACCATTTTAAAAATAACCATTTCTTCTTTTCAAAATAAATCATTTTTTAAAAAAACAATTAATTCCTCGGTTAAACATATTATTTTAAAATCAAACATTTGTTCTATCTATATTTATTGTTTTAAAATAAAACCAATAATTCGAGTATTAACATATAATTTTAAATTCCTCTATTGCCTTTAAAACAGGGCATTATTTAAAACCTCAGTTAAATATATATTAACATATATACACAAATATATATACATTAATATACATATATATACATATAAATATATATCCTATATATATTTATATATATACATATATATTATATATATTTTATTATTTATATATATTAAATATTATAATATTATATAAATATAATATTAAATATTAAATATATATATATATATTTTATTTTGTTTTATAAAAAAGTCAAATTGAAAGCTAGGGCGTGGGTTTTTGAAAGTCGCGCCAAAGTTCGGTGGGAAGTGCACCCATGTTTCATTTGGGGCGACTGTGTGAATACATAGCCAACCCCATTTACATGGGGCGGTTGTGTCTTCACATAGCCAAACCCCAAAGGTTTGGGGAGTGGCTGTGAGGATGCGTTGGGCGTGACTCCCCCATAGTGCCTCCCATCGGGGTGGCTGTGGGTTGAGCCCCCAGTGTCCCCCCAGACTTCAGTTTTTTTTTTTAATAAAAAAAACAAAACCCCCCCTACGGATTTCAAAATCCAAGAATTTTGACAGGGGTTTTTTTTTATTTTATTTAAATAGCCATTTAAAAGAAAGAAACATATATATAAATATATATATCTATATATATGTATGTATGTATATATATATGTATATATATATGTGTATATATATATGTGTATATATGTATATATATATATGTATATATATGCTTTTCACTATATACATATATGTATATATATATATATTTCACTATATATATACATATATATTTAAATACAAATTTATGAAATTTACAAAACCAGTTGAACAAATAATTTATAAAATGGTCACTTACAAATAGGTATGCAATTTTTTCTTGAGAAAAAACATTTGAAAACAGAGGTTTAAGAATTTGCTACAAGATTTAACATGAGTTTTTTCATCAAAATTCATTTCTGAGTTTCTCAAACAATTATTTTGCAAACAACATATCAAAGCTATGATTTTTTTTTCAAAATAAAAATTAATTTAAATAGCATGAACCTAGTTTCCAAAAGCTTGAGAGGATGCCAAATGGTGTAATGATTCCTTCACAAATTCTAGCTCCTTCCAAGCAATCCAACAGAGTTTTTCCACAATCAAAATCCACAACCAAAACCAGAATCCTCTCCTTTCTCCTTTTTTTTCTTGTCTTTCCATTTTCATGGTTATAGCCAAAAACTCCATAAAAAAATTAAAAATCCAAAAATATCTCTTTCAACCACCAACATAAATTTTGAAAAACAAAAATAGAAAATATCTTCAATTTCTTTTTTGCATTCAAATCCTCCAAAAAAAGAAAATTAAAACATTTTTTCCAATTTTCAATTGAAATATCTATCAATTCTAAAACTAACTTAATTCAATTCAATTAATTTAATTAATTCAATAAAATAAATATAATCCTAAGATTAAATTATTTTACTAATTAAATTAAATTAATTGATTAATTAAATAACATCTTCTAACATAATAAACCAAATTAATTTAATAAAAAACTTAAATACCTAATGCCATTTATTTACCTTTTTCAACTTGCAATCAAAAAATATCAAGGTGAAATTGAATAATATTGAAGCAATCGAACCAAACTTAAAACCAACGACACACTATGACCAGGGTGATGACTTGACACGGATAACCTAGCTACTATCTCCCAATCAAATACCGTTGGGCAATGGACACGCTCAAACCTGTGAAACTAGGTGGAGTCGATGTCTTGTACTTGTAAACCTACAAACAAAGTGTATATCGAACATGCATATATATCATAATAAAACACACCATGAAGAGGAAATCATAGAATCACAAGGCGCTCGCAAGTGAGTGGTGCAATTTTATCCCCTTCACCAATACAATGTTACAAAACTGACGAATCTAACATCAATAATCTAATCAAAGGCATAAAACAACATTAATTCAAATATCCTCTATGCTAATCTAAAGCATGTCATAATGATAACATCATAATAAAATACCATCACATCAAAATATAACATCACATCGCTTTACAGTTAGCGATCAAATAGTAACCGAGTATCATAGTCAAAGTACTAACAAAAAATAAAACATAATGAAGAAGAACATTGTCTAATCAAAAGAGCAAAATGGAGGGGTGTTACATCCTCCCCCCTAGGGTCAGGCTTACTCCTAGAAGCCTGCAAACAAATAGGGATAGAGCTCCCTCATTCTAGCTGCATCTTCCCAAGTGGATGACGTATCATCCCTAGGATCCCACTAGACCCTAACCTGATCAATATCTCACCCTCGAAGAGCAAGCGTTATGCGCTTTGTTACGGCCACAGGCTCCAAAGCCAGCTGCCCATCCTCTACCTGTAAAGCATTCCAATCAAGGACATGACAAATGTTTGGATGGTATGGTCAAATAATAGAAACATGAAATACATCATGAATACGTGAGAGACTGGGCGGTAAACCAAACCGGTAAGCAACTAGACCTATCTTCTCGAGTATCTCAAAGGGTCCGACAAAGTGAGGTGCAAGCTTAGAGCCCTTCCCATAGCGGATTGGACTCTTTTGTGGATGCACCCGTAAGAAGACTCTATCACCAATAGAAAACTATCGATCCACCCTATGCGCATCCACATACTTCTTCTACCTATCTTGAGTTGCCACCAAATGCTCTCTAATTCGAACCACCTGCTGCTCCATATCCTACAACATTTCAGGATCCAAAATTACTCTATCTTCCAGTCGATCCCAACTCAAGGGAGTGCGACATGGTCGCCCATACAATGCCTGGAATGCAGGCATGCCGATAGAACTCTGGAAACCATTATTGTAAGCAAACTCTACCAAATAGAGATAATCTTCCCATTGCATCTGCTGGTCCATCACATACATACGTAACATATCTTTGAGGATCTGATTGACCCTCTCAGTTTTTCCATCTATCTCTAGGTGATAAGTTGAACTAAAGTTCAACTATGTCCCCATCGCATGTTGTAATGAAGTCCAAAGAGCTAAGGTGAACACTAGATCCTTGTCATAAATAATCCAACGCGGAATACCATGTAACCTCACTATGTCCTCCATGAACACTCTGGCTATAGATGATGTATTATAGGAAGAGTGAATAGGTGAGAAGTGAGCTGCCTTTGTCAACCTATCAACTGTCACCATAATCACATCATGTCATCTTGAAGAGTTGGGTAAACCAACAATGAAATCCAATGAGATTATATCCCACTTCCACTCTGGTATTAAATGCGGTTGCAAAATCCCTACTGGATGTTGGTATTCATCCTTCACCCGTTGACACTCTAGACATCATGACACATAATCTACAATATCACACTTCATTCCTAGCCAAAAATACAACTGATGCAGATCTACATGCATCTTCTTCACCCCTTGATGGGTTGAATAAGGTGCACGGTGTGCCTCAATATCCCATTTGGATCACCTGATGAAGGAACATATATGCATCCCATGTGCCTCAATATCCCATCTAGATCCAGAGAATATCCTGAGTACCTACCCTCAAGAGGTCTGCATGCCTCTACCTTTGTCCTAACTTCCTAATACCAACTATCTACTAGAAGGGCAGAAAGAATTTGACTCTACAAATCTACAACAAGAGTCAACTCAGATATCTCATGTCTCCATCTACTGAGTGCATCAGCTACGACATTCTCCTTTCCTTGGATATACTTCACTTTGAAGTCATATTCATAGAGAAACTCCATCCAATGCTTCTACCTAGCATTAAGGTTGGGTTGCATGAAAATATACTTAAGGCTTCTATGATCACTGTGCAACTCAAACCTATGGCCAAGCAAGAAATGTCTCCATCTCATCAATGTATGAACAACTTCTGCCAGCTCAAGATCATGTGTAGGGTAGTTTATCCCATGATCCTTGAGCTTCTGTGACTCATATGCAATGACACGACCCTCCTGCATCAACACTGCTCCTAATCCCTCTAAGGATGCATCTATACAGACTACAAAATCCCCAGTCAAATCAGCTATCACAAGTATTGGTGCACTAGTCAGCTTCTTCTTAAGATTCTAAAATATTGCCTCACACTACTCTAACCACACAAACCTTTTCCCTTTCCTCTGAAGGGAGGTGATAGGATACCCTATCCTTGAAAATCCCTGCACAAAACGCCTATAATAACCCACTAGCCCCATAAAGCTACGTATCTTTGTCACATTCATGGGCGTAGGCCAATCTGAGATTGCTTGGATCTTTGCAAGATCCACTGAAATACCTTCCCCTGAGATCACATGATCAAGGTACTCGACCTCAGTCTTGAAGAATTCACACTTCAACAGGTTAGCATAAAGTTGATTATCCCTTAAAAACTGTAATACCTGCCGCAAATGTTCCTCATGCTCTTCCACTGCCCTGGATTATATCAAAATTTCATCAATGAACACAAGGACAAATCTATCTAAGTACGTATGAAATACCCCATTCATCAGACTCATGAACATAGAGGGTGCATTCGTCAACCCGAATGGTACTACTATGAACTCAGAGTGACCATATCGCGTTCGAAACATTGTCTTATGTATGTCCAAGTCAAAGATACGAATCTGATGATATCCTGACTTAAGATCAATTTTTGAAAATATTGTGGCACCCTTGATCTGATCAAATAGATCATCAATCCTAGGAAGCAAATATCGATTCTTGATAGTCACTTTGTTCAACTTCCAATAATCAATACATAACCGAAGTGAACCATCCTTCTTCTTCATGAAGATAACTGGTGCTCCCCATGGAGAAACACTAGGGTGAATGAAGCCCTTTGCTAACAACTCCTCAAGCTACAAGTGAAGCTCTTTCAGCTCCTGGGTGGTCATATGATAAGGAGCTTGTGAAATGGGTTTTGATCCAGGTACAAGATCTATCTTGAATTCTATGTCTCTCTGAGGTGGCATCCCCAGAATCTCATCTGGAAAGACATCGAAATACTCTTGAAGAATGGGGTGACTATCGAGAGAGATTTTCTCTTCTCCATCTCCTAAATCCAAATCATCCACTGTAATAGTGAATAACTAACAGCCCTGATGCACACACCTTCTCAACTGCATAGCTGAGATAACTCTCAAGGAAATCAACCTCTGAACTCCCACTATCTCTACCTCTCTATCATATGTGTCAATGCATTGAATCAACTTATGTTGATAATCTATGACTGCTTTATGTGCCTCTAACTAGTCCATCCCTATGGCAACGTCATAAGAACCCAATGGAATAACTTGGAGGTCCATTGTAGTATGGAGAGGTCCAACCTCCAATCTACACTCTGGTTCAAGGGAATGAGATGTGACTTTCACACCTGAGGCTAACTCAACCTACCAACTATCAACGTGCCTTACTACCCCCAGTCTACATCGCGTCACGACAGAAGATGAAATGAAAGAGTCTGACGCTCCAGAATCAAACAAAATGGTAATTGGGTTATCCAACAACATACCAAATGTCTTGACGATGGTACCCTGATGCTCTGCCTGCATCCCCAACTATCAGCTCAGATGCCACTGGTTCCTATGAAAATCCATATGTACCCCTGTTAGGACACATTCTAGCTATATGACCTTGTTGGCCACATGCAAAACATTCAGTACCTTTGCCATAGCCCTTGCCTCCAGGTGGTGCGCTAGACTGCTGCACACTACCCCTGAAAGTGGACTGAGAACTCTGTGTTGGTTGCTCAAATTTGAAGTGTTTCATTCACCTCCCGTTCCTATCCCACTGCCTCTGATGGAAACCTTTACACTTCCCTTGTGATACCTACTACTTCTGACCACTCTACGAAGGTCCCTGTTGAGCCTTGGGAGGTGCATCTCTCTGAGTCTGACCTCCTCGAGCACTAGACCCTACTACTGAATTGCTACTAATCTGAACACCAATATGGCCTCCTAGTGTCATGGCTAGATTCTCCTCTACTAGACATTCTTTGTCCACTGCTACCTCCATGGTCTTGGGTTCGAAAACCCTCACACCTCTGCTAATACGGGCATTCAAGCCCCTGACAAAGTGGTGAACCAACATCCCCTCATCGTCTCCTATACCTACAAACTATTTGAGCTCATAGAAACATCGCTCATATTGCTCAACTGTCAAGGCTAACTGATGCAAGGCATGAAACTCATCGCCTCGATGCTGACGCCAGTGGTCGGATAGGAAACAAGCTCTGAACCACTCTAGAAAAATATCCCAAGACACTGAGTTAATATCTATATGGAACTTCTACTCCTCCAGCCTCCACCATGTGGATGCAAACCCTTGCAGATGCATGATAGTGCACCATTCTTTGGTATTACTATCATAAGGATGCATAGAAAATCACCTATCGAGGTCTATAATCCAAGTCTCAACCTCTATTCCAGTGCCTACTCCATCATACAATGGTGGCCATTCCATGAGTAAATCTCTCATATGCGCCTCTGACTGAGATGGAACTTCACTCTCACCAGGATTACCCTGAACCCCAGCCTGCCTCTGACCAAGGATCGCCAATGCCTCCTCAAGTGCCCTGCACATAACCTCAATCCCTAGAGGATTCTGTTGTCGGTCATTATCCCCTGGGGCATTATGTGATTCCTGATGTTCCTCTTGATCTGGAATAAGTGAAACATGAGGAGGAGATTCATGCTAACTCCCATCACGACTACCCACAGGGCCATGTCCTCACCCTCTACCTCTTCCACGTCTGGGAGGCATAATCCTGCATAGACACACCAAGATATTAGGTAAGGTACACAGCCTAAAACCTACATAACTAAAAGCTTAATGGGTTCATCATAATCCCAAAGTACCCAGTGTTTAAACCCGGGCTCTGATACCATGTGTAACGCCCTACCACATAACCCTACAAGAAGTTGCAATTAACTACTCAAATGCACAATTTTTTTTTTTAAGTAAAATTAACATGCAAGTTCACTACCCATTGCCAAAAACCTCTAAGATTACAAGACTAAGATTACTTTAAAACCCATACATACAACATAATTGAATCCATAACATTTATCTACTTAAGAATTTAAGAACACATACATTCCATTCATGATAATTTACATCATAACAATAAGAGATACAATAAGATTTCATATAACAATAATTTGACAAGAAGATTACATCTCTCATTCCCCAAATGAGGTAGAACCAATAAGCATGATTAAAAATTACAATCTTCCACCTCAATTATAACAGAGGGGTAAAAAATTACAAGAATCAATTGAAATGAATAAAACCATGCAAAGTAATTGGATCCCACGGGCTCTCCAAATAGAAATCTCATCCACACGAACAAGAAGAAAACCCAACGAAGTAAGGTGCACGTTCCACCCAACCAAGTGGTACCCGAAGGCCGACCCCCCGTGCTAGGAGATAGTAACATGGATTCCTAGACAAGACCATCTACCTCTAGACACAGGCTAAAACATAACTAAACTAAATCAAATACTAATACAACACTAACACAATGGTTACATTGCTTCCAGAGTTAATTAAACGATTGCATCACTATTACAAACATACTATTGACTTAGGAGAAGTGTCATCACAATGCTACATGGGATATCCCGATAAGTTTTCCTAGGCCCCGACCCCCATCTTGGGATCTCTTGGAAACCTCTAATGATTCTCGGCCCCTCATGCAAACCAATGTGGAATCAGTTATCTCTCGTAGAGACAAGATAATGATCCTGCCATTCCATGCCTTCTCGCCCCATCCCAAGTCTATACAATCCCTTGCGTCCATGAGCGAGGCATAATTATTCTTATTAAGTGTTTGATACTACCTATTCTCCTAATAAGTTTATTTATATTATCACTGGATTAACTAACTCACAATGAGCTACCTTGGCACCACTTTGTGTGTTGGCCCTCATTGCAAGTCACTCCTCTAAGACAACACGTGGAACAACTCCACAACCCAAGGGTAAACTAGTGCAACTTAAGGATAATAAATCCCCATCCATAACACAAAGGCAACACAATCCTGTTCGTGATAACCGAGGAATTAACTGGATACAACTATATGCACTACCCAAGGCAATTCAAGGTTGACTTTCATAATACGACAACCCCAACATTTAAACACCCCATCTGGAAGACTTATTAACCCCTCTAAACAATTTTCCCCAAAACGAAAAATAGAAGAAATTTATATTTAAAAGAGTAATTTTAAATAGGAATTAAATCTATTTTTGGATTTCCTAAATCCATTTCCCTTAATAAAATTAGTAATTTATTGCCTCAGTAAACTAATTTGCTAATGTCTCTTTCAGATAAATGAGGAAATTTAAACCATATATTCAATTCCTTAATTGTTCTTAAATAAAAATAAAATAAAAGAGTTACTTCTTCTATTCATAATATACAATTTTAAAAATAACCATTTCTTCTTTTCAAAATAAATCATTTTAAAAAAAAAAACAATTAATTCCTCAATTAAACATATTATTTTAAAATCAAAAATTTGTTCTATCTATATATATTGTTTTAAAATAAAACCAATAATTTGAGTATTAACATATTATTTTAAATTCTTTTATTGCCTTCAAAACATGCCATTATTTAAAACCTCAATTAAATATATATATTAACATATATACACAAATATATATATACATTAATATACATATATATATACATATAAATATGTATCCTTATATATTTATATATTTATATGTATCTATATATATTATATATATTTTATTATTTATTTATATTAAATATTTTAATATTATATAAATATAATATTAAATATTAAATATATATATATTTATTTTATTTATTTTTATAAAAAAGTCAAATTGAAAGCTAGGGCGTGGGTTTTTGAAAGTCTCGTCGAAGTTCGGTGGGAAGCACGCCCATGTTTCATTGGAGGCAACTGTGTATATACATAGCCAACCCCATTTACATGGGGTGGATGTTTCTTCACATAGCCAAACCCCAAAGTTTTGGGGCGCGGCTATGAGGAGAGGGCGTTGGGCGCGGCTCCCCCACAATGCCTCCCATGGGGGCGGCTGTGGGGTGAGCCCCCAATGTCCCCCCAGACTTTAGAATTTATTTTTTTAATAAAAAAGAATAGAACCCTCGGATTTCAAAATTCGAGAATTTTGACAAGGGTTTTTTTTGTTTTATTTAAACAGCCATTTAAAAAAAAAGATATATATATGTATGTATGTATGTATACTTTTCACTATATATATATATATATATATATATATATATATATAAATAAAAATTAATGAAATTTACAAAACCAGTTGAATAAATAATTTCTAAAATGATCACTTACAGCCAGGTATGTAATTTTTTCTTGAGGAAAAACATTTGAAAACAGAGGTTTAAGAATTTGATACAAGATTTAACATGAGTTTTTTCATCAAAATTCATTTCTGAGTTTCTCAAATAATTGTTTTGCAAACAACATATCAAAGCTATGAATTTTTTTTCAAAATCAAAATTAATTTAAATAGCATGAACCTGGTTTCCAAAAGCTTGAGAGGATGCCAAATAGTGTAATGATTCCTTCACATATTCCAGCTCCTTCCAAGCAATCCAAAGTTTTTCCACAATCAAAATCCAAAACCAAAACCAAAATCCTCTCCTTTCTCCTTTTTTTTATTTTCTTTCCATTTTCATGGTTATAGCCAAAAAATCCATAAAAAAATAAAAATCCAAAAATATCTCTTTCAACCACCAACATAAATTTTGAAAAACAAAAATAGAAAATATCTTCAATTTCTTTTTTGCATTCAAATCTTCCAAAAAAAGAAAATTAAAACATTTTTTCCAATTTTCAATTGAAATATCTATCAATTCTAAAACTAACTTAATTCAATTCAATTAATTTAATTAATTCAATAAAATAAATATAATCCTAAGATTAAATTATTTTACTAATTAAATTAAATTAATTGATTAATTAAATAACATCTCCTAACATAATAAACCAAATTAATTTAATAAACAACTTAAATACCTAATGCCATTTATTTACCTTTTTCAACTTGCAATTAAAAAAAATTTCAAGGTGAAATTGAATAATATTAAAGCAATCGAACCAGACTTAAAACCAACGACACATTATGACCAGGGTGATGAATTGACACGGATAACCTAGCTACTATCTCCCAATCAAATACCGTTGGGCAATGGACACACTCAAACTTGTGAAACTAGGTGGAGTCGATGTCTTGTACTTGTAAACCTACAAACAAAATGTATATCGAACATGCATATATATCATAATAAAACGCACCATGAAGAGGAAATCGTAGAATCACAAGGCGCTCGCAAGCAAGTGGTGTAATTTTGTCCCCTTCACCAATACAGTGTTACAAAACTGACGAATCTAACATCAATAATCTAATCCAAGGCATAAAACAACATTAATTCAAATATCCTCTATGCTAATCTAAAGCATGTCATAATGATAACATCAGAATAAAATACCATCACATCAAAATATAACATCACATCGCTTTACAATTAGCAATCAAATAGTAACCGAGTACCATAGTCAAAGTACTAATAGAAAACAAAACATAACGAAGAAGAACATTGTCTGATCAAAAGAGCAAAATGGAGGGGTGCTACAAAATGGATATGGACATAAGTATTATGTAGAGTAGGTTTTCTTGTTTGATACTTAAATGTTCTCTATTTTCTATTGCAAGGAAATCATTTGAGTTGTTAATACATCCAGTTGTGTCTTGATGATGTGTCTTGTGCATTATCCATATTGGCATGTTGTAATCCAATGTTGTGAGATGAATTTTGATTGGTTGTGAATGTATGTAATGGATTTTGGTTTTTCATATGGGGTGTGAAAGGTGGTATTTGGTTATGAAGATTTTGGTTGAAAGTTGGAATTTGATTGGTGTAAGTGGGATTGGATTGTGTTTTCCATGACTTGCAAAAGTGTGACCATGTAAGTTTTTGTTGCCATGTTGTGTAAAAAGTCCTTCTATATTGTTTTGAATAGACCCTTGTGTATTGTGGTATGTATTCATACTAGGAGTAGGCCCTTGTTGTGATGTGGTGGTATGTTGAGAGGTCCCTATGTTTTGTATAACTTTTGTGTTGGGATTTTTAGGACCATTAAAACAATCTTAGGTCTTTTGCTTGACTTGTCTAGTCCCATGACAAATGGATTGGAAGATGATTCCCCCATAGCTTTAGATGTGGAAAATGGATTGAATGAAATGTTTAAGGTTTGTGTCATGGATTGTGTTGTATTTTGTGTCATGCCTTGTGTCATTGTTTGGGTACCAAATGGTGATGTGTGAATGGTAGTTGAGACTTTTGTGGACCCTCCTAGTGGCATGGAAGTATTGACTTGTGGAATGCAGCCACTAGAGGTAGGTGTATTATGTCCTTGATTTTCTTTGTTTGGGGAAGGCATTGCTTGTAACATGTTGATGTCAAAACCATGGGGTAGTGTAGCTCCTTCATGTAATAGTTTATCTAGGAAACATTGTGGGTTTAAAGCAACTATCTTATCAACAAAGGAGGCTATTTTGGGATCCTAAGTAGCAGCCTCTACTTCCTCTACAGTCACATGACCTTCTTTGTCTCTAATTATGAACTTTTCAGAAGGATTGGGAAATTATTTTGGTGGTCTACGTACCACATGGGAGGAATTACCAAAGGGATTGATAAACTCATCTTTGTGAGGGAATTCCATCTCTTTTCATTTCTTTTTCAACCTTGTTTCGATCATACAAGGGCTTGCAAAGGGGGAGGTAAATGTGATATGATGTCCAAGGTATGGTAATGCAAAGGTATGACTATGAAAAAAGTATGACCAAGGTTATGCAACTATGTTTTTGGATTTTTCAAAGTATAGGGAATGTCTAATGAAGCCAAGATAAAGAGTCAAAGTGACAATAATCAAGATGTCAATAGGATAGTGTCACAATGAGGTCAATATCTATGGTTTATGCAAGATGACTATTTTTTGGGATTTTTGAAGGTGTAAATGATGTCTAAGGATTATGTCAAGAAGATGATTCAAAGTGACAATAGTCAACATGCCAATAAGATAATGTCACAATGAGATCAATATCTATGATATGTCTAAGGTATGCAAGATGATGTCTAAAGATGGTACCAAGATAAGGAGCCAAAGTGACAATAGTCAAGATGTCAATAAGATAATGTCACAATGAGGTCAATATCTTTAGTATGTTTAAGACTAAGGTATTCCAAGTGTAATGAAAATGTGAAAGGATGATGGAGGATGGTAATATGACATAAAATGATGACTGATACTATGAAAACTAAGCACCTTATGGTAATTCTAAGGTAAGGTTACTAATCAAACTAAGATAGCCAAGGAGAAGAATCTGATTTATCAAGACCTCAATGATAGCAAGGATTAAAATGACAAGTTGACAAAGGTGGTCTCAAACTAGCCTTGTGAGTTGAGGATCCAACCTAAATGACAAAGGACTAAAGTTGATGGAAAGTAAGGTCAAGATAAATTTGATTTTATAACCTATGGACTACTCTAAATTTTGATGAATTTCCAAATCCAAATTTTATAGCAAGGTGTATGCAAGCTAAGAGATGACCCAATGTTTGACCTATGGAAAATGTAACTAAATGCAAAGATGGAAAATGGATGGACTGAAAATGGTAGGTCTGGTGATTGCAAGCCTGTGATCAAAGGACAAGATTATGCTCAAGAATTGATTAGAGAATGGATTGTTTCAGTTTTCCCTAAAATTTTCAAAACCATGCAATTACATCATTCTTAATGTCACTTGTGGTGTTTTGGGAATTAGTTGTGGCCTTATGGTTATCAGTTGCAATTTTTTGAATAGCAGTTGTAGTGAATGACAATCATTTGTGGTGTACAATTTGTTTTGACCTAGGCTGAATGTTCTTGACTCAATTTTGGATCTAATTTTGGCAAAGTCCAAATAGAAAACATTGTAAACAATCTAAAGACACTTGGGTTGGTCTGAAATGTCCAAAAGTATATTCGCAATGTGTGTGTTTGGAAGTTTTTCACCTCAAATTTCTATGGGCATAGCACAATTTGAATACAATATCACACACATAAAGCACTTGTCTATCCCTAAATTCAATGGCCTATGGTGACACTCTTATACCCAAACTAGGAATCTCCTTCAGCATAAGGGAGGGGCACCCATATGAGACACCCTTTTGGGGTATGTATCACCTCTTGCCTATGATAGTGGACGGGTAGGGGCCTCCTGCTATGGAAGGATACCGCAAATCACCCTCCATGGAAATTCACAAGCCCAAAAGGCAGGTAACTTATGCAAGCTAGGGATTTCTGTGTCACTGAAGGGAGCCAAATGTTGGGCATAAAAGTCTTAAGGGTATGGTGCTACACCTTGGCACTAAGAACATTGCCAAAACTCAAGTAAAAGTGTGGCTTCTAACTAGTTTGGATATTAGTCACAACTTTGGGACATGGCACCTTTTAAGCATCCAACAAGCCACTTAAGGCTTTAATCACTCCTACTAGGGGCTCTTATACTTTTTACAGTAGTACCCCATTTTGAATGACACTATATGGCTAAGGCCTACATACCATAAGGACTATGACATTTTGTCACATCCTTTTATATACCAACCTAAGGGAAAAATTGGTTGGATTCACCTTCGAATTCTCCATACGAATGTGTCTCTTAGGTAGGCCCCTCTAAGGGTAAACAAAAACAAGACAAGTATGTTGTTTTTGATCTCCAAGATCACACAAGGCACGAGGAGGGAGCATACACAACACCTTTTTCTCACACTCGCATGATGTTCATTAACCTTAACAAATCAACATGTGTGGGTGATAATGCAAGTGTTATGAGATTTTTTTGATTCTCAAGATCACCAAAATGGTGCGAGAGAAGAGCATAAACACCTCTACAACAAAATGAAAAACCATAAGACACTTAAGACAATGAATTATTTTAGGTCCCCAAAGTAATATGTGAAAGAAGACACTGAATGCAAAGTTTTTGTCAATTTTAAAGAAAATGATTGAATTTGCAAGGTTAATTTTAAGCCCCAAATGAGTGTAGTATGCAAGTTGTTATAAATTTTAGACCATAAGTGTGATAATGTAGATTGTTGTAAATTTTAACCAAATGAGTGTGTATGCAAGTCAATTTTAACGAAATGAGTGTGATAGATCAATATGAAATTGTAAAATGAGACAAGACAATAATTTATCAAATGAAAATGAAAATGCCTCCTTTCCACCTATGCCACATGTTGTAAATCAAATATTAGTACCATAAAATGCCTATACTATCGAATGCAAAAAAAATCGAGTTTAAAATTCCTAAAAACATGCAAGATTTTGGAAAAAAAGAAATTACGTTGATGTAACTGATAGTTGCATCTTGACACTTGTGATGCACAACCAAGCAACTACGGCTTTCAGGATGGCAAGTGAATTGGTAGAATGTGGTGAAGTCTGTAGGAGTTGCATTGTTTCCCTCAAAAATTGTGGCGAATGGACCTAGAATGTAAAAACATAAGAAAAACAACCAATTTAGACCAAACTAGAAACCAAGATGACCTAGTAATGATATTCTATGATGAAACCTTAAACCAAAAACCAAAAACAACAAGAAAATATGAAAAAGGATGCAAACTAATTATGTTATTGGACTCTAAACAGTTGTGGTGATGCCCTAGGAAATTGCATTGCAAAAATTGTAGCTGCAAAACACAAAAGGGGCAACCAGTTTCAACCAAACCAAAGAGTAATGTGATATAAAATCGATGTTAGGTGATGAAAACAAAAACTAGAAACTAGAAATAACTGAGAAATCTGAAAAGAGAAGCAACCCAAATGATATTCTTGACTCCTGAACAGTCGCGGCTTTCCAAATTACGATTGCATCACACTAGCTTTTTGCAGTGCGTCATTTCAGCTTGTAGTTGTGTCACAAACCTAAAAAACTAAAAATTTCAAAAATTTCTACAAAGTCTTATCAGCTTCACGTCGATTTCACCAATGTAATCAAGGTAAAAATCTAGGTTAATGTAAAATAGCATATAAACTCTAATCTTAAGACCCTAATCAAGCAATAGAGCACATATAAACATAAAAACATGAAATATAAAACAATATCACCATAAAGTCTTCATGCCATCATTGCTTCACCTCCATTTCCCTTCTCCATCTTGCTTGAAATGTACTTGATTCCCTCAAATTTGAGTATGCATTAGTAGCCTATGACAATGACTAGCAAAATATTGAAGATTTTTGTCTCACACTGACAGCATGTACTTGCACATGAACTAGATGTATGAAATTGACAAGGGTAGGGTCTTTTATAGAAAAACAATTTTGAATGAAGGGTTGAGATTCAATTTCAAAGAGATATGTCAATCAATGGCTAAGAATGAAAGTTGTAGTATGAAATAGGGTTAGGGAAAAATTAGGGCAATGTCAAGAATGAATGGCTAAGATTCAATTATAAAATAATTCAATCGAGGGTTGAAATTGAATGAGACAAGAGAAGATAAGATTGGAAAAGGAAAAGAGGTTGTTGGAGGAATTCAAATAAATATAAAATTATTTGATTTGATAGGGAAATGAATAATAAAATAATAAAATCATTATTTAATTATAGCTCAAACATGTGACAGGTTGACTTTTTCATTAAATAACAATTTAATTCAAAAGTGGGACATGGATAATTAAATAATAGGGGTATTATTTAATTATGGAAGACATGTGACAAGCTGATTTTTGAATTAAACAATAATTTAATTCAAAATAGGAAGAAGATGACAAATTAGTAAGCAATTAAATAAATAAAATTTATTTAATTTAATGACAAAAAAGGCTAGTGAATAATTAAATAATTAAAATAACTATTTAGTTATAGTAGAAGGTGGTAGATAATTAAATAAATAAAATTTATTTAATTTATCAAAAGAGGAAATAAAGATAGCAATGAATTAATTAAATAATTAAAATTATTTAATTAATAGAAGACTTATTACAATAACTAAATAACTAAAATTATTTAATTATTAGGAGTGAAAGGGGAAATTTATGAAGAAAATAAAGTTCACAGGCCTAGGACAATTTTTAGTGTTTACACTAGCCAAATTTATAGCATGATCTCTCCTCTTGATTGTGCTAGTACTACACCTATTGTAGTATTGAAGATAGTCACATGGATATGGAAGGGTAAATTTTAGTCAAAGAATATTAAAATTAGTATGATGGTACAATATGTACCCTAATTTTGATATTATTTTTGGTGGGGATAAGTTTAGTATTATTACCATTGTTCAGGGATCCACCATCATTTTTTCCTTACATATAATATGGCATAATAAGATACCAAATGGTATCTCAAATTGTTTATTTAAGTTCAAGGCTATTTGGAAACTTTTGCATCTCTCCAATATCAATCTCAATGCTTGTACATGGTTATTTAATAATCCATAAACAACCTAGTCATCAAAATATACTTCTAAAAAGTCATGTGTGAAATATTTAAAGCATTGACTATAATTTTAGAAAATACTATTGGGGCATTCTTTAGACCAAATAGAATTATTATATACATAAATGAACCCCATTCTATGGTGAACATTATTTTAGGTTAATATTTTTATTGAATCTTCACTTGGTGGTACCCTAAAAACCAATTGGTAAAACAGTATACTTATCTTCCTACCATTGATTCTAGAACCTTTTCCATTAAGGTGTAGGGAATGGATCATGTATACACACCTTGCTTAATTACTTAAAGCTAACACAAATTTGTATATAGTTGGTCTCTTTTTATTTTGGATAACCATTAAGCTTACCCATTCAAAGTCTTATAGATATTTAATGATTCCCCCACTCAACATATTGTCTTTCTTATTTTACTTTGATATTAACATTTAATTTAAGGTGATATTGTCTCTTCTTCATAATTTTGGTGCCATCTTCCAATTATATCTTTATTGTACCATCCTCCTCTTTGATACCTTTTAGATTTGTAAAGGTCTTGGGGAATAGATCTTTATATTCTTGTAATACCTCTACAACTGCATGACTTATTTTCCCCCCCAATAGTTAATAATCCTTGCTAACTTAGATGTCCTCTCACTTGTTATGATCTCTCTTATCCTTAAGGGTTGGTAAAATTAGTGGAACTTATTCAAGTTTTGTGTCTCTATTAATTTGCAAGAGTAACAATTCTTTTATTCAACTAAAAGCTAGGGAGGAAGAAATGTAGGTGTTTCTTAAGGGTAATGAGAGATAAATTAGTGAAATTATACTTTGAAAATGAAAGGACCTCGATCAAGACTATTTGGGTTGTTATGGCAGAGGTTGCCATGAGGTATGTCACCCTAGATGAGAAATATTAGTCTATGTATGGTTATCACTATGATTTTGAACCACTTTTTCCATAGAATGCAAGTGTCTTTCCCCTTTTATTTGTTTATTTCAATAGAAAATTCAATCAAGGACTCTAGGAGGGCACTAGATATAATATCGATTCACCAAGGCCTTATGCTATTAATAGTTAATTACATGAAAGATAACATGGTCCATGGAAAGGTTGTTAGTCATGAGTTGAGTTACCCTCATTCAAATGAAAATACTATCAATGCATCCTCTTTTGAGCCTCTAAAGGAGGACATTGATGCTAAGGAGGAGGAAGGTAATATGAAGGGTGATTCTATTTGAGATGTTTCTAATCCTTTCTCAAAACTAAACTACAAATAATTGTAGGAAGAGCCTAATTCTATGCAAATAAAGAGATTTTTGAAGAAGAAACCCCTAGAACCCTTCCAATGACTAGATAAAATGGAAAGTATAAATTCTCTCTACGAATGGGTGGTGATACTAATAAGGAATTAGAAGAGTTTTGAAGTAGAAACCCCTGAAACCCTTCCAATGACTTGAGAAAAATGGGAAGGAGAAAGTATTTGTACAAATGGGTGGTGATACTAATAAGGAATTAGAAGAGGATGTGCAAAGAGAGAAGATATTTAAACCAAATACCCCTATCTCTCAATAAAATTTCAAAGGAAAAAGCATGTGTCTCTAGGTCGTAAGATGGTGTCACTGGGCATGAGATGGAAGTGGAAAAAGAGGATAGTAGTTTTGAACATCAAGAGTTGGATACATAGAAACAAAATATGACCCATTCATCCCAATTATGGGGTTGGATGAAAAATTTAAAGTTATGGAGCCTAATATTGGGGTCCCTTTCCTCACCATTTCATACCCTACACCGAATGTGGATGAAGATTTTACAAAGCTTGTTTCCATGGCTTCTATCTAGGAGTAACTAGTGTAGGTATTGGGAACTATAAGAGATGTGTTCTCACAAAATGTAATGACTAAATGGTTTTTTATTGAGATTAATCACCAAAACATCACACTACACATCATGTGTAGAAATTTTGGTGTCCAAAGTAGTGTAACCTAGGAGCAAGATGAGACCATCCTTTAGGGGTGGGATGTTATCCATAAAACAAGGAACTTTGAGAAGGATTTGGCCAATTTGAAGGAGGTGGTGTTATGTATAGAGAACGAGAAGAAGGAAATAAATGAAAGACTTGCCTTCCTAGAAAAAAGAGAAAAATTATATGTATGGTTAAGGTTATGATCTGTAACCATGGCAAAGTAAAGAGAAGCTAGTGAAATAAAAGAGAGTGAAGAGGCAAGATGGAGGGAAAAGAAGGGTTGAAATATAAAAAAATACCTTAATGATGAATCCTAGGCTTTGGGATTATTTCTACATTATCTAGGGCTTAAAGAGAATGTAAAGAATAAGGTAAGATTTGCAAAGTTTGTGTTTAGAAATGTTAGCATCACACTTTCAGAAGAAATTCAACGTATTAAAATACTGGAGTAATTTCTCAATTCAAAGGTTGGTAAAATAAGGAAGAATGGTGTAATTGTGAAATTCATTTGAATATGGTCATCTATGTACATGATTAAGAGATGTATCAGACAAAATTGGATGGGTTGTAAACTAAAGATCAAATTTTTGGCCCTAGGTTTTCTACAAATTATCTTCCAATTTGAATTTGAAAGGGACAATGTTATGAGAGGAGGTCCCTGGTTCATATGGAATGTGAGGTTATACATGAGGGCATGGACACTGGGATTTAATCCCCACATGAAACTAATTAAATAAGTGCCCCTTTGAATCAAACTATATAAATTATCGCAATAACTTTGGATAGAGGAGATTTTCAAGTTGATTAGTAATTCATTAGGGAATATGTCCAAAGTGCGAATGCAACAAGATATAAACAATTGATAACCTATGCTAGGATTTGCATCAATTTGGATCTAATAAAACCTATTAAGTAGACATTAAGTTTGTCCTCAATCTTGGGGGATTAGATACAAGAGATAGACTATGAAATTTTACCGATTTGGTGTTATAGATGTGAGAAAATGAAGCACTTAGCTAGGATATGTGATAAGAACAACAACAGGTCAATTTTGGTTGGTAAGGGTGAAGCAACTCACTCTGCTAATTTTATGTACAAGTATAGTAAGGTTGGAGGAGTTAAGTTAGACCCAAAGTCAATGCTAACCCCTAGTCAAGTTAAAGATAGGAAAGATTTCCCAAGGGAGAAGGGGACAATAGAAGGGAGGAGGTGATTAATACCGCTAGGGGTCCAGATCTTACTTTGACACAAAAAATGAGTAAGGATAAGGAAATATAGTTAAAATAAGTTGAACTCGGGGTTTTGGACATCAAAAAAAATGTGGTGCTTAGGGCAATAAATAATGTTGCTATAATAACTCAAGGAGTCTATACAATGGAGGCAAGGGACTACCTAATTAAAGATTTTTTTGAATCAGAAGGAGGGAGACAGTGACTATGGTTCTAGTGGAGGTGAGAAAGATAGAGACAATGAATGGATGATTATCTTTATTCAGTGGTTATTAAACCTATATCTAGGTGGTTCACATGGAACAACATAAGACTTGAGGGAGAGAGTATCAAATGAAGATTGGATAGATTTTGAAGTGGAAGTTGAATCTAGGAGGGTTTTTTTTGTAGGTCTTACGAATTGGAGGCTCTGATCACTGGCCAATCACTTTACACTTGTATGGTTCTAGTATACCTAAATGTATTACTTTCAAAATGGAAGCATTATGGTATGATCACCTATTTTTTTCTAAACACTTGGGAGAGTGGTGGAATGCTGAAATAAGGGTTTGTAATAGGTATGTAGTCTTCAAAAAGTTGCAAGAAGTTAAAATAAAGTTAAGACAATAGAATAAAAAGGTAGTGGAGAACTTATTTGAAAAGAAAATTAGATTTGAATAATATTTGAAGGAAATAGAGATATATAGCTATTAATGGTTTAACACAAGAAAAGAGAATGAAGATGGGCTATTATAAGAACACAAAAAAATCCTAGTGATAGAAGAAATCTTCTGGCATCAAAATTAAGGGTGAAATGATTGAGGGAGGGTGATAGAAATACCAATTTATTTCACCTAACTACTAATATTAGGAGGAAAAAATAATATCATGAAAATTCATACTCCAAAAAATATGATAATCAAAGATATGGAAGCTATTAAAAGGGAGGTGAAGTACTTTCAAGATTTGCTTGGTTCTTTTGTGGAGAATGATCAAATGGCCCAAGATGAACTATTAATAAATATTCATAGCATAATATCAAATGAGTAGAACAAGGCTCTATTGTCCCCTTTATTGAATAGGAAATTAAGAAGGCGTTGTTCTCTATGGGTGCTAGAAAGGTGCTAGGACCTGATGGTTTCCAAGATGATCTTTCCAAAAAAATGAGGCTTGGTGGGCGATGATGTTTGGAATGCTATAGAAGAAAGTAGGGTAGAGACTATAGTTTTGAACTCATGGAATGTGACATACATTGCACTTGTCCCTAAGGAAAAATATCCCAAATATTTTGACCAATTTAGACATTGTTTTATGTAATGTGATTTACAAGGTGGTTTCAAAGGCAGTGGCTTCCATGATGAGAGATTATTTGGGTAGTATCTATAGGAGTTGAAGATTAGCTCAATACATAAGACCACCAGAAAAAAAAAATGAAAACCTTCCACAAGAGAGTATACAATAAATGAGCTTGCTTGATATTAAGACCTATCAAATATGATGATGAGGTATGTTACAAAAGTGTACAATAGCCTTGCTTATATATACAAGGTATGATGAACTACGTAATGCAAAACATTAAATGACTTATTTCGTTATTAAATGATCTAAGACACTAGAATTAAATAAAATTTAAAAAAGATAAGATAGGATAAGATCTTATATAGGTAGCTAAGACTTCTAGAAATATGGCTAGGACCTAAGTGGACTTAATATGTAAATAGGACCCCACTAATAACTAGATAGGAAAATTACCTATTTACACCAACAGTATTATATTTGAAGAACAAAACAACTTTTTGAAGGAGAGGTGGATGTTGGATGGAATTTTTATAGTACATGAAGTTATACACTCGATTCAAAATAGGAAAGAGAAGGGATGATTATCAAACTGGACATGAATAAGGCTTACGATAGGGTATCTTGGGAACTCTTGATCAAGTTCATGAGAAGATTTGGGTTTAGTGAATCATGGTGTAACTAGGTACATAGTTGTATTTCTTCCCCCACATATGTAGGAAACCGAATATTCAGAAAACTTCATTGGAAATTGCTACAAGAATTCAAACAACTTTGGAGAGAAATTTGAGATCTATAAGCAAGAGGTCTCTCTTCAATGATATAGGTAACATTGTTTCTATTAGGAATGTGCAACCGAAGAGTGTTGATGGGTCTCAGCAGGCCTAGGAAACTAGCCTCAAGAAGAGGAGAGAGGATCTCTCTCCTCGGAAGGCATGAAGGTCCTATCCTAGAATGTTAGGGGCTTAAACACTCATAACAAGAGATGCTTGATTAAGCGTCAAATTGAGAGAATTTCAGCAGATATTGTAATGTTGTCAGAAACAAAGTTATCTG
Organism: Sequoiadendron giganteum; assembly: GCA_007115665.2. NCBI lineage: Eukaryota > Viridiplantae > Streptophyta > Pinopsida > Cupressales > Cupressaceae > Sequoiadendron > Sequoiadendron giganteum. Next base: position 456,524,353 of record CM021102.1, read on the forward strand.
AGCAATTCTCTATTTCTATCTTCAATGCTTGGATCTGGTGGAAATTTCATTTTATGCCAGCTAGAGGGGCTTATGGGGGTTGGCTATTTTATGGGATCCTAAGAAATCAGATGTGGTCTCATTTTACTCCTCAAAAAATTGGATGGGGGTTCATGTTTCTTGTCTTCTTTCAATGAATTATATGTTGTTGTTTAACTTGTTTGGTTTGTGTTCTTCTTCTTTAAAAAGGTTTCTTTGGGATTAGTTGTATTTGGCCTCCTCGTAGTTATCGGGGGGTCTAAAGGTGTTTGGGGCAGATTTTAATGCATTTTTGGATATGGTGGAGAAGGGGGATTATCCCACCTAATAGGGTTGTGGAGGATTTCATATCTTTTGTGAGAAATAACAAATTGCATTACTGTGTACCAAAAAATGGCATTTTCACATGGACCAATAAAAGGAGAGATTATTTCCAGATTGTAGAGCATTTGTATAGCTTCCTTATTTTACATAATTGGTTGTCTTCACCTAATGATTTATTTTTGATGATTCATACTATTCCTAGATCAAACCATTTTCTAGTTTCCCTCTTAGTCTTTCAAGATAAACCTATTATTAAGTGACCCTTCAAATTTGAGGCAATGTGGTTCAGGGATTTAACATTCTTATCTCTTCTTAAGGATTGGTGGGTTTCAAGGCCTTATGTAGAGGGGTCTAGAATGTATCAACTTTACACAAATTTAAAAAATTTGAGAGGCAAAATTAAAGCTTGGAATATCTATTATTTCAAGGGTATTTTTGTGGAGAAAATCAGAATTGAGAAGGAACTATCAGATTTATATGAGGTCCTTATAAAATATGGAATGGATAATTCATCCTTTGAAAGGGAGAAATCTTTGAAATCTGAGCTTGAAGAAGTACTTTGTAGGGAGGACAATTATTGGTGTCAAAATTCTATAGAGCTTTGGCTACATGACGGGGATAAAAATATAAATAAATTCCATGCTTCTACTAAAATAAGATGCCAAGCTAACAACATTTTGTCGATTCAGGGGAAGGGAAGTGTTTCCTTTTCTTCTTCCAAGGATATAGAATTGGATGTTGTCAAGTTCTTCAAGGATATTTTGGCCCTCACATTGAATAAAGTTGATTTTGATCCTTTTTTCATTGATTATATTCCTTCCCTCATCTTTGAAGATCATATTAGGATGCTCATGAGTGAATTCATCTTAGAAGAGGTTAAAAATGTAGTTTTTTTTATGGCCTCGAAGAAGGCTTCAGGTCCAGATGGATACCCTACCTTTTTTTTCCACAAATTTTGGGACTTTGTGGGGAAGGATGTCCTTTTTACCTTAGAAGAATTCAAGAAGAATGGTAATATCCTAAAGGAAACAAACACTACATTTATTTCTTTGATTCCTAAAAAATATTGTCTTGTCTCCTTTGTTGATTTTAGACCCATCTCTCTCTACAGTACTTTATAAAAAATCTTCACTAAATCCATTGTTGTCAAGATAGCTACTCTCATCCCTCTAATAATTTCTAAGGAACAAGGGGGTTTTATTCCAAGTAGAGAAACTACAGATGGTGCTATTTTTTCTCACGAAGTTCTTCATTCTATCATGGAGGGAAAGATTCGTACTATTATCTTAAAACTGACATGATGAAGGTTTACAGTAAGGTTAATTGGAAATTCTTTCTTGTTGTTCTGAATGAGTTTTTTTTTCTAAAACATGGTACAAATGGATTTCTTCATGTATCTATGGGGAAAATTTCTCCATTTTGGTCAATGGTTTTCCATGTGATTTTTCAATGCTACTCAAGGAGTGTGGCAGGGTGATCCCTTATCCCCCTTTTATTCTCATGGTTGACAGTCTTAGTCATGCTATCTCTATAGGTAATGGAAAGAATCTTTGGAGAGGTATAAGGATCAATCATATCCCTTGGCCCTTACCCATTCCCTTTTTGTTGATGATACTTTATTATTTGGTCATGCTAGTATTTTTGAGGCTAAGGCCATGCAAAATATTCTCTCTACCTACACGTCTTGCTCTAGTCGACAAATTAATAAGGATAAGTCAAATATTCTCTTCTTGAATGTGAATCCCATTGTAAAAGGAAAGATACTTAGATTTTGTCATTTCAAGCAAGACTCTCTACCTTGCAGATATCTTGGTGTGCCTTTCTTCTCTATGAAGGAAAAGCATGATTACTGGGACAAGATAACTACTTTAGTGTCAAATCAAATTTTAGCATGGAAATCCAAATGGTTATCTATGGCTAGGAATTTGGTCATGATTAAATATGTTCTTCAGGCTCTTCCAATCTATTTTATGTCAATATTAAAGATTCTGAAAGGTAAATCTAAGTCTTTGTAGAAGGTTTTCAAGGATTTTTCTTGGGCTAAGAATGTTAATGAAAATAAGAAATTACCTCTTATTTCTTGGGATAAAGTTTGTCTTCCTAAAACTATTGGGGCAATGGCTTGAGAGGTATGGTCCTTCAAAACAAGGCCCTAGGGGCCAAGCTATATGGAGGATCTACTCAAATTCCGATTCTAAATTGTGTCAAATTATGAGACACAAGTATTTGGACTCTCTTGAGAGGGAATGTATTTTCACCTTGATAAACCTTCCTAGTGGTCCTAATGTTTGGAATTTTATTTACTCTTGTAGATCTCTAATCCTACCTCACTTATCTTAGGTCATCCATAATGGGGAAAAAGCTTTATTTTGGGATGATGCTTGGAATGGACATTTGCCTCTTTGGTCTTTTGGAAAATGGAATGAAATTGATGTTGTTCTTAAAAGGTTGTGGGGTTGTAAGGTGAAGGATTATTTGTAAATTGATTATTCCATTCACCCCCTTCAGTTAATTGGTGATATTTTTTTTTTTTCCTTTGTCTCAAGAATTGAAAGTGTATCTTTGGTATGAACTCTCCTCAAGGATAATTTTTTTTTCTAATAAGAAAGATGAAATCATTTGGTTTAAATGAAAATCAGTGTCTTATCATGTAAGAGATGGCTACAAGGTCCTTGCTAGTGCTAAGTAGTCTTCATCTTGGCCCTCCAATTTATGTTGGGGTCCAGCAGTTTTACCTAAAGTGGGGGCTTTCACTTGGTTGGCCATAAAGGATAGAATTCTTTCTAGTATAAGATTGTACCACCTTAGCATTACTCCTCTTTTTCCATGTGTGCTCTATGGTGGGGATTATAAGAGCACAGATCATTTTCTTCTTTCTTGTGATTTTGCTAATCATTGTTGTTCTTGTCTTCAGAATAAGTTTGGTTGGTATAGTTCTCTTCATTGCTCCCTTTTGAAACATTTTTTCAAGGTTTTCCATTAGCATATAATTCTTCCTTTTATGGGTATATTTGGGAATTGAGTCCTTCTATTGTTATTTGTAATATTTGGTTAGAAAAAAACAATGGTATCTTTAGGAAGAAGATGTTGGATGTTAACCAGATAATTCAAAAAATTGAATCCTCAATTTCAGAATTTTTCATGTATTTTGTGTTGAAGAACCTACATGTTAAGAAAGTATTATCCTCCTAGGATGATTAGTTACTTGAGTCTTGTTCAATTCTTAAAACCCCTTCAGCCCATGGTTCTGGTCTAGGCTATAATTCTTTGGTGACAAGAAATTTGGTAAAATGGTCTCCTCCAGTTGTTTGGATCAAATTGACATTTGATGGGGCTTCTCGAGGTAATCCAAGGTTATCTAGTGTTGGCATGGTTTTAAGGGATCATAAGGGTTTTGTTCAGAAGGCTACCTATCAAATGTTAAGCATTGGAACTAATAATGTGGCTAAATTTTATGCACAAATTCTTGGTTTGGAATTGGCAATTAGTAATAATGTTTCCAATATTGTGATTGAATGTGATTCTCAAATTATCATCGGAGCTCTATCCAGGAAGGATCTTGATGCTTGGAAACATGCCTTATCTTTGCTTCAGAATTTCTCATCCTTTAAAATTCAACATTGTTACAAAGAAGCTAATATGGTAGTTGATGGTTTGGCTAACATGGCCATTAATAAATCTCTTCCCTTATCTATTTTTTCTCATGCAAATATTGTTGATCTTTTGGATTAATCTATGGTGTTTTGTGGCAACTTTATCTCTCTGCAATGGTTGAGGTTGGGGTGTTTCATGTTCCTCATGACATCAACTCCCACTTTTACTATTCTATGGATGGTCCCCTTGACATCCTGCCACCTTGGAAATTTGGTAACATATTACATGAATGCATGCACCTTTCGAGGTGGATATACACATGTTTTTGATCTGCTCAGAAAATGTTCTACTTTGATGATGTATGATGGTCCCCTTAACATCTATTTTTTTGTGGCATTGAAGCGAATGTTACTGGTGATAGTTTTTTGGTGATTGACAGTCCTTTCAACATATTTCACAATTTGGTCTTTTGATTGGTGGATAGCCTCTGTGGTGCTTGATGGTCTCCTTGACATCATTTGCACTGTCATGTTGGCATATTTTTTGTGATTCTCTTGCTAATGTGGTGCTTGGAAGTCCCCTTGATGCCTATTGCACCCTATTTTGTTAATGGCGGTCACCTTAGCATCATTGGCTTGGTTAAATGGCTTTCTGCTTACATTATTTGTTCTCTCTCCTCCATCTTGCCTATCTAGGTGGGGTCCTCTTACATAGATGGTTTTGATGGTGGTGGATTGCTTTGTTGGTAGAAATTGTTTCATAATCAACTTGGCATGCATTGGCTTAGTTCATTAATACTTGAAATGGCATTCCATATTAATGTTTTCTTGTGTTGGCATCCTCTTTTTCAAGCACTTGTCTCGGCTTCTTCATGTTGGTTACTTGATCATCTGGAAATGATCTTTGGTTTTTAGTAGTAGCATGTAATATATCTCTTTTGGTGTGTTCTTTCATGAGCGTGGATTTATTTTGTTGTACTTGGAATTGGGCATTGTTTTCTCTCATTTTATCTTGGAAAATTTGGTGTCAATTATTCATTTTGGTATCATTATTTCTTGAATGTGGCTCCCTTCTGCTCTAGTTTTTTGGTTGCACCATGGATAGAATGTTCCATGTTTTCATTCTGGCTCAGTTTTTCGAAGCTCGTGTGTGCCATTCTTCCCAAGTTGAATTGCTTTGCAAGGCTCTTTCATTGCACTACTCACAAGTGGAGGATGCAGTCTTTATGGTTTTTGATGGCTCTCTATGTATCCCATATCACTCCCAAATGAAATTGATTCAATGTTTGTCTCTAACCTCATGTATGTGCTTTGGTGTAGTAAAATTATTAAATTTATAGCGGGAAATTATTTACTACCTCATGTCTACCCAATGTACCTACTTTAAGCTTCTCTAGAAAATTATGATTTTTTCTCTAGCTCCAATTTGGTTGGGGGCATTCTTTTTCAGGATGATTTACTATTGGTGTCGGCTTTGATCTCTCTCTTGAGTGATATGGTCCAAGATTTGGTGGCAGATAATTCCTCTCAATTTGTGGCTTGCCTTGGGGCTTTGCATCGTTCCTTAGGTAGATATTTGGTAGATAAGTTGTTGAATTTGTTTTATGCTGTGCAATTTATTTTTAGACATGCTCTGGAGGACCCACACTTGGTTCCTTTTTTTCCTCCTTCAACTGACCTCGCCTCTTTTGTGGAAAGTGGTACTCAATTTTTTCGTAGAAGTCTATTCTTTTTTGGTCTCCATGCTTGTTCAAATCTTGTAATGTCATTTCCTTCTTATGGCATGGAATGTTTTGTGTTCTAGTTTCTTGTTACCATGTTGGGTCCTTCTTCAGCATTGTATATTCAGAGGTTTTTTGGAGCCTATCTTAGCTGGATAAATTTTGGCCATAATTTTGTTTCTTTCTTGCCTCTACCATCTACATTGTAATTTTGTTACATCTGAGGTATTGTAAATTCTTCATTTCTATGGCCATGTCGGAGTTGGCATCTCTGTTATGCCATTTTTGTAACTGATATTTTAAAACTCATTAATACAAATCTTTTATAGTTGCTCAGCTACTTTTATAAAAAAAATAATGAAACATTGAGAACAATCCAAAATGCCAAAGTTGTTAACACTAATAAAAATAATGGAGAAACCTAACAAAAATAAGGGATTGGAGCAAGTGTAGATAAACAAAATCACCTCCAAGCAATGAAGATGAACAATGTTGGCCAATATTAAACCTCCATGAATGAAATTGGTTGAATGAGAGCTCCCACCCTGCAAGTTAAACAATAATACCTTCAAAATTTGAGAAATTGAGAGAATGTGAGAATACTCATTAGAAATGGGGTCAAAGAAGAACTTGCAAATAAATAGAGGCAAATTGATGAGCATAAGCAACATGAACTACAAATTTTGAACTAAACATTCTCTAAATCAAATATGTACCTTGAAAATATATTGATCTACATGATCTATCGTGGATGTTTTGATCTAAATCACTTGAAAATATACCTTTTTCTCCAAAAAAAATCTACATTTTTACATATCAATTCATTTTTATGCAAAATTTTAATGTACTTTTAATCCAACCCATAGAAATAACATGAATCAAAATAAGATGAACAATATCATACCTATCCCATATAGCAAACAATCTGCTACTCAAGTGTGCTTGAAGGGTTATCTCTTACCTTCAGAGTATCGAGGATTGCATCATGATCAACATTACTAACTATCCATAGTTCCTTTGATCTTGGTTTGGTATGGTGTCTCGATAACTTAATATTTGTTGCTATAACAAGGTAAAAGTACATGAGAATGGTTTTGTGTTCCTCAGAGTCTTCAAATTCAGGTATGTCATTCTTTTTAATCATATGTGTTCACAACCAAGTTCCAGCAACAATGACTAAACTTTTAGGATACATGAACCCAACATCATCTATCATCAATTGTGTTAGCTTCTTCTTTCCCTGTACACATCATTCCAACCAATATGTTGATCCCTCTTCATTCTCCTATGGTGAAACAACTACATAGACATGCCCTAGTTATACAAGATTTGAAAGATGTTCATAGTCAAGTGAACTTTCCATTCCATCTTCTAAAGAGGATTGTGTTGCAGATAAAGGGGTTAGATATTATGGAATCTGTGTATCTACCCACTCACTTGACTCACATTGATCCTAATCACACTGAATACAATTCTAATAAAAATAAGCCAACTCACATGCCCATATGTTCCATGCATCTACATTTGAACTTTGAAATGAATGCATCTTTGAAGTTTTTCGTATTGTTAGACATTCCAATTTCTCCCCCATTGTGCCCTCATCAACCAATGAAAAGAACCTACACACTTGTGGATCAAGTGTCTCTTGCGATAATGTATAACTACACCAATCAATAATAGAACATTTGTCACTAAATGTTGCACCACCTCTACTCTTCATTTTTTCCCTAACCAAATCTCTCTTCAAACATGCACATGTGCCATCATGCTCGAATTTTCCATGCCTAGCTTTAAAAACTCAAAATATGTGGTACCCCCCTCTGTACATGCATCATACTCAACCAATAAAACATATGAGAATTCTTGAATTGCCTCATGCAATTATCTGACTACATGAGATGTTGATCCATTGCAATCCCTTTTTCTTGCAAGAACTCAAAAAAAAATTCAAAACAATTTTGCAAAAACTCAAACAAATGAGATCTATCATCACTCATGTAAAAATGGTACTCCCTGATTATCTTTTTTTCCTCTTCTTTACTATCAAGGGCATGTCTATATGTTATGTGGACAAAAATAGTAATTTGAATAGAAATGTAATATTGTGATTGTACCTCATTTTGTGGTTGCAATGTTTAATTTTCAGAAAAATAAACTAGGGATATAATAGTTCCAATCGGGAAAGAGTCCTTACACATCCTGAATTTCTGATCCAACCACTGGGACTTGTGGCTATGCCTTGCATACTTGTAGAAAAATATTTTTCTTAAAATCATAAATAAAATCAGCAATACTTACCTCTCTTGTAACCAAATCACATCTATAACCTTCATCTCCACTCTTCAAACTGTATTTAACTGTCCCAAACCTTTTTTTTCAACAATCTTAATAGTAAAATCATGTTTTTTTCCCTCATTAAAACATGTTACAAACTTTGATAAACCACCACATTGCAAACACATTTCATTTAAACAAACATTTCTATAAAAAAAATCAACCATCACTGAGCTAGCACATAAACATGAATCTAACAAGTCTCTGGATGACTTTGGAAGTTGCATTGTATGACACTCCTGCAACATTCTGTTAGCATGCATAGTAGAATGAATATATCATAATAGTTCATGATACATTGAAAAATCAATGTGGTATTTACAACATGTATTACGAATATTAATAGGTACAAAATAAAATGTCTTACAAGATTCAAAAACCCTTTGTGACATTTGCAAATTTGGATGTGCTTCACAAAATTGTTTGGCTACATTCCAAAAAATGTTTAGGATGCGGTGTGCAATCTCAATTACAAATTCTTAACTTTAAAACATCCTTTACATTCGGTGATACTCTGGATTGAGAGTGCCAAAATTGTTCAATTTCCTTCTTTATGTTATTGGTTAGCTTCTTATCAGCACGTGCAAGCCTCCCACTAAAATACTATGTATCATTTTGAAGAGTACTACCGAGTCTTCCTCTTCTTGAGAGTGCTCTAGATAATGTTTTCTGATTTAGATTTAAATCAATACAAGTTTTCCTCATTAAACAATCCTTTCTCAAATGGTGGCTTACTAGTGAGGTTGTGATCACTCTATGAACAACTCTTTTATCTTTTTCCTTGCTAGTCTTTCCAATAAAAGTTAGAGCATTAAAAATATTTTTTATAATAATACTATTTTTCCCAACTTTTTGGTGACACAAATCTTCAATTTCTTTAATAATGGTCTCATTTAGTAAGACTTTAGCAATTGCACAAAAATTTGACATTGTTCAGTTAATGTCTTACTGGAAAAGTATTGATTGAACATTTGGGTAGCCCATAACTAAACCATTCGTGATGACCTTTTTCCATCAATACTATCTATTATGTTCTCATCTATTTGAAGTAATCATTTTGGGGTTCTTGAATGTTGAGCATTTTCATTGGGTTCATTACAAATAGATGGATTTAGTATTTCATTTTCTTCTTCACAAACATCCTCTCTTCTTGCATAATTACGAGATACATTGAAATTCATTGTTTCATTTTCACCTATTTAATGTTCAACATTAATACTTTTAGTTTCATGCTCAACATTTACAAATTCATGTTGAACATTTTCTTCTTCGTAAATATCCTCTCTTATTGCATAATTAGGAGATACATTGACATTCATTGTTTCATTCTCAACTATTTCATGTTCAACATTAATATTTTCAATTTTATACTCAACATTTACAAATTTATGTTGAACATTTTCTTTCTCAATTTCATGTTCATAAATTTCAATTTCAATTGAGTGTTCAAATTTTGAATTTTATTTTTTTCCTCAACATTTACAATTTCATGTTCAACATATTGCACCTCATGTCTATGTTGTAAAGTTTCAATTTCAATTTTTTCTTCATATTTTCAAATTCAATATCATGGCAACTTTGAATTTCACTTAAAGGTAAAGAGGAGCCTTCTCTTTGGAGAGAATTTGACATACCTCTTCTTCACAACCTCTTACTTTCTTTATCTTTCTCTCTACTTGCCTCAATTACCTCTGCTTGACAATTCCTTTTCCTTTTCACTTTACGACAACTATTTCTTTTGTGAAAATGAGTGCTCCAAAAGAGAATTCTTGTTTGTAATACACAAAAATCATGATATTCTTGACAGAGCAGAGAATGTGGGGACTATTGGAATGAAAATTTTTGAATTTTATCCATTTTGTCCACTCAAAAAAATGGATATCCATTTTGTTAAGAAAAACAGAGATTCGTTTTGTTTAAAAAATGGATATTTGTTCACATAAGGTTTCTCAGAAGGTATTGGGAAGATGGTGTACAAAATGGATATCCATTTTTATTTCAAGAATTAATATCCATTCTTTGAAGCTTGTTATATTAAATATATAAATAATATAATTTAATTTATTCATATAATTATTAATATTGTATTTATTATAATATTTTTTAAGAAAAAAGTCAAGGCTTATATATATTATATTATATAATAATAAAATATTATGATAGGATGTATGTTCTAGTTCAAATAATCTAATAAACATATCAACAACTGACAAACAACAATAAATATAACATTTATAGACCATATTAATACTATCTAAACATTTGTAAAAAATTGCCCAAGACCCCATGACTACAAAACAGGCTTGACCACAGGCATCATGAACCCTTATAATTCAACTTTTATCATAGAAAAAAAAAATTTGAGGACCTAGGTTTTGTAACAAATCATTCCTCCATCTAGCATACATCTACTTCATTCTCGTCTTGGTGTTCCCGATTGCCAACTTCACTCTCTCTCTCTCTCTCTCTCTCTCTCTCTCTCTCTCTCTCTCCTCTCCCTCCTTCCCTCTTTCTCTCCCTCCCACCCTACCACTCCCTCTCTCCCTCTCTCGAGCCCTCCCACCCTACCACTCTCTCTCTCCTCCCACCCTACCAATCAATATCTCCCTCCTTCCCTATTTCTCCCCCTCCCTCTCTCTCTCCTTCCCTCTTTCTCTCCTCTCTCTATCCCTCCCACCCTACCAATCCCTATATCCCTCCTTCCCTCTCTCTCTCTCTCCTCCTCCCTCTCTCTCTCCCTCCTACCCTACCAATCCCCTCTCTCTCCCTCCCAACCTACCAATCCCTATCTCCTTCTCTCCCACCCTACCAATCCCTATCTCCCTCCTTCCCTCTCTCTCTCTCTCCTTCCCTCTCTCACTCTCCCACCTTACCAATACCTATCTCCCTCCCTACATCTCCCTATCTCCTACCTTACCAATCCCCATACCCCTCCCTCCTCTCTCTCACCCTCCCACCCTACCAATCCCCATCTCCCTCCTATCTTATCTCTCGCTATCTTTGTCCTTCCCTCTTTTTGACCCTTCCACTCTCCCTCCCACCCTACCAATTGCTCTCTCCCTCCCACCTTACCAATCCCTATCTCCATCCTTCCCTCTTTCTCTCCCTCCATCTATTCCTTCCACCTTATCTCTCCTACCCCACCTCTCTCCACCTACCCCTCCCTTCCTCCCTAACTCTCTCTACCTCTCTCTCCCTATCTCCATTTCTCTATCTAGATTTTATATATATATTAAAATGTACATTAATATATTTAAATATAATATAAATTAGAAAAAAAAGTATATGTAATATATATACAATATATCATATAATACATAATATATAATATAATATATAAGTTATAATGTATAATATTTAATATATAATAGATTTCTTAAGTTTGAAATAATAGATATTTGTTTCATTAAAGAATGGATATCCATTTCTGCAAACAACTATCTATTTTGCACAACACAGGCACCTCTATATTTTTGGAGACATGGCGGGTTTGTTTTGAGCTCCACATTGTTAGGAATAAGGTGTCTCAACCTTGGATAATTCCTATTCTTATTATTTGTTTTGTAAAATGTATTTCTTGCAAATAATGTAATTAAGTGTGAGTGTACATGTCTAGTTTGCATGTTGATGTGTCACTCCACTTAATGTGTCGGCATCTTGAATTGTGTGTAAGGAGATCATGGCTGAAACGGTTATGACGGATTCCTATGACACGTAAGAGCTATGTCTGGAAGATTCAATGACAGGTGAAGACATGTGGAAATTGATAAAGTTGAGTACTGTACACTCTTCCACGATAGTGGGGTTCGGGGCATCGCCCCGAAAAAAATTTTCGAGTTCCTATTTTCTCGGAGAATGGTAAAACCCTAATACAGTTATCTTCGGAAGTTGCCCTAAAAGGGAAGCGCATGATATAAGCGTTTTTTAGGGTTGCGAAGATTTGTGATGTGAGTGTATTGTTGGAACGTTTTTTCATGCTGCCGCATTTTTGTCTTCAAGGGTTGGAAATCTCCTGAAAGAACTTGCATTGCAAGTGTGTTGTAACCGTTGTGTTGAAGATAATACATTGTGCAGGTTTTGGAGTGCTGGGGTTTTTTACCGAAAGGTTTTCCCCAGGGTAAATCATTGTGTCGTTCTTCATTTTCTGTATGTATGGTATATTGCTGCAATATCTTTGTTAAGTAGATTAACGAATCTGAAATTGTAAGGGTTTAAAACGAATTTGCACCATACTTTCCTTAAGAGATTAGTGTAGGAAGCTGTTTCCGCACCTGAGTTTCCTTACACACATAATGGATATTTTTTATGTGTACATAACGAATATCCATTGTTGAAAACACGGGTACCCATTTCATTATGTGTAAATACTTTTCTTTCCATTTAAAGTTTTCTTTATATATTAAAATTAATTATTAATATATATAAATAATATAATATATTAATATAAATATTAATAATATATGTAATATATTAATATTATGTACATTAATATATTAAGATGCTCTTGTGTTTATTCACTTTCTAGAAGTTGTACAAAAATAAATGCACCTCCAATATGGTTATTTTCTTTCCATGCCTAAATATTTTTCGTTGGTAGAACAATAAATGAGTACAATGCAATAAACACAAGATCTATTATGCCCATCTAACCATCAGGATGCACCAACATAACCCACACTATAGGATGGTATAATATTTTAGTATTTTTAATGAAAAATGGATATCCTTTCCATCAAAATATTTATATAATATATTATATTATTGTGACCAACGAATGTAGTATGGGCTAACTAGACTTGATCCATGAGGATTCGATGTATAATTAATCCACTATGCATCAGTCCCAATAAGATCATTCAATGTAAACTAAATTAAAAATCCATTAAAACTAACATATTAAAATATGAAAGCTTAATATACACCTATTCTAATCCATTGAAACTTATCCTATTGGATGAGTGGTGTTACATTGATGTGGAATGGCGACCCTTTCCTAATCCCTTGGATAATGAGCTTGTTTTGATCGATTCTATTGAAGAGAATCGACGAAACCAATGAGAGATGTGTATGAAAATGTGATTTAAAAGCTAAATTAAAATGATGAAAGCTATTTTAACATGATATATGCTAAGATGATCGATATGGTTGTATGCAAAGCTATTCTAAATGGATTTTAAGCTCAAAAGATTAAAACCCTAATTACCAAATATGTTAAATGGATGCACCTAAGTTACCATGGAAACCATTAATGGAAACTAAGCTAATATGATGTAAGAAACAAACCTAAAATTCCTTTTAAAACACAAAATATGGATGCAAGATGAAAGTGATTTTAATAGCATAAGTTTGCTCTTAAAATATGGATCCATTTGTCTCCAAATAGTGACCTATTTATAGGAGGACAAATGAGAAATGAAGGGCTAAGATTGAAAAAGTTAATCAATGGTCAATATGGAAGGGAAATGGAGGCATGGATCATGGATTCCCATCAAGGGTTGAGGATGCAAGATGACTTTTAATCAAGGGCTTACATTCATCCAAACAAACACACTTTCAAAACTTGCAAAAGAAGTCTTTTTGAAAGTTTGTTTCAAAAAAGAATATTCCCTTTTTCAAATGAGTGAAGAAAGAGAACATTCTCATGGGTGAGGAAAATTAGATATTTAGTTAATTAAAACCAAATTTAATTGTGCAAAGGAGAAGGAATATTCCATGAGAATGTTCCTTTTTTGGAGGAATGTGCAAAAGAGGAATATTACCTTGGAATATTCCCTTGCAAGTGGGAGGATTAGATTTAATTAGTAATTTGATAATTAAAACAATGTTTCAATTTATGAAAATTAGGAGAATTAAATGATATTCATTAAATAAATGATTTAATGGAAAAGGGGAAAGTGATCTGATATTTAATTAAATAACTTAGGTTTATTTAATTAAATAAGAGGACTTTAGGGATTAAATTAAATAATTTGATTTATTCAATTTAATAAGATGAAATGTTAGCATGAAAGAGGGTGAATTAGCCTAATTAGGTTAATTAGATTAATAGATGCAAATGATGCAATTAATTAAATAGCTAGGAAAATTTAATCAATTAAGTGAAAAGAGGATGGGTTTCAGGATGAAATGATGTTAGTATATTAGATTCAAGTGCATGATATTATTCAAGAAATTTTTGAGTGTCTACATTTTTTCCCTCTTTGAAGCAAGGTACCTGTTACATTGGTTCAAAGACTAACATTTTTCAGATTAAAACTATTTCTCAGATAAAGAAAAATGACTTTTGGATGCCCTATTGTTTCCCCAGTGAAAGGAATAAGCTGGTTCCCTACCCCCTCAAGAAATTGGGCAAAAAAAATTAATTTTGGCTTGATTTCTCGACAAAGGTTAATATAGGTGTAGGTGCTAAAACAAGCCTCGGGATGCCAAATATAGCCTCATAAATGAAAAAAAATGGCTCAAAATAGGTTGCACAGAGTGGAAATAGGTAAAATAGGTCAAAACCCTAGCTTTTGGCTCAAATTAGGGCAAAAAACCCTAATTTTCAAGCTTAAATAGGTGAGAAGGGTTGCACTTCCAATTCATTTGTGCATTCACACTTGAGATATTTGTGCATTTGGAGCTATGACATCTTGGCGAAATGGCTCATCGTGTGCTTCCTCTTCACCTTTTGGAGCAGGTTTGAGAGTACCAACGGCGAGCAAATGCAGGACCCCAAGTATGTGACTCAAAACCTATTTCAATTTTTGTATTTAGGTGCATTTAATAGGGGTTCAAAATTAGGTTTTTAGGCACATCATTGTATAGCAACACTCAAGAGGTGTTAGAAGTGTTTCTATTGATATTTTAGCGATGCACTTACTATTTAGCAGCGCACCACCATTTTTTGCTTTGGTGACACTTTTGATTAGGGTGTCACAATTCTGATATAGCAACGCGTAAGCATTTTAGGTTTAGTGTTGTTCACTGGCAATGGGCGATGCACTTTCTAAATAGTGATGCATGCATGTTTTTAGATATAGTGATGCATAAGAATGTTGATTCGCTATTGAGCATAGCGACACGCATCACTAAATTAGTGACACACCCTCAAATTGATACAACGAAGCACACCAAAATTGGTGACACTATTGATTTCAATGATGCTTTTGATATTTTAGGATGCAAAGTCTCATATTTTCACCATTTTTCAACTTTGTGGAAAGTTAACGTTGTGTGTGTGATGCATGTAGGAGGATCCTCCACCGTTGATGTTGCGAGAGCACCATTCTGACATTTTGGCAGTAGTGAGATACTTTGATGATGATGACATGGAGCGACTAGGTATGTTGGGGTTAGACTTCATCGCTTTCTTTCCTGAGGTGTGGACCCACCTTGCCATGATGATAGTGTTGATTGAGAGGTGGCACAGTGAGACCTCTTCGTTCCACCTGCCCACTAGTGAGCCCACCGTTACACTAGAGATTGTGTGGCACATATTGTGATTGTTGATTCATGGAGAGTGTTTCATATATGACACGGATGTCGAGAGAGATGCATGTTGCTCCCTTTCACATAGATGGCAGATTATCTTGTTGAGCGAGCTTAGATTGACCTTGATCTATACCGTGGGAGGGTGCCCATCTTTATATTGTTCATTGTGGCACTGATTTCTGGCCTCATTGCCCCAGATCGATAGGGCAGAGGTTTCAGTCCCGACTGGGGAGTAGCATGGGAGGGGATGATCAGGAGGACTATGATGTACACATGGGGTGCAGTTCTTCTTGCTTCCTTGTACCATGACATGCACCAGGTAGTCTACTACAAGGGTAGGAGCATCAAGGCAAGTGTTACACTACTCCATATATGGGCTTACAATCATATTATAGTTTTGAGGCCCTTGGAGGTTTTGGTAGACATTCACGAGGATGATCCCATCATCTTCAGGTACAAGGTTCCAATGACTCTCTAGCACACGAGCCCTACAAGTTTACCATATTGGCATCATGTCATTGATGACATGACCATTTTTTTATGGAGGCCATGGTTGTAGGCCCCACATTGGTACAACGATTAGCAATAGTTGTATTTTTTGTGATAGACCCGTTATATGTAGGGGAGAGAGCACACAATGATAAAATGGTACCCCCCAGACCATGTGGCTAGGTAGTTTGGTGAGGCACAAGATGTGCTTGCAGATGATTATATAGTAGTTTTTGTGAGGTCACAGAGGGAGGTGCAGTGGGGAGCATAGATTGACCCCATAGTGGTGATCAATGACTTTAGACAACTCGTTACCTAGCCATGGGCTTATGATCAGGGAATTTCAGATGTGGGGACCACCCCAAGGTATGATGCATGGTTCAAGCCACCTACTCGCCTAAAAAATCCAATGGGGGGATACCCCATAGGCAGAGGGAGAGGCATAGGTGGAGGCCAAGGTAGGGGTAGAGATGGCGGTTGATATGGCAGTAGGGATGGGAGTCGAGGCCATGGGCAGCAATAGCCAAAGCAAGACAGGATACAAGTGCTAGGGCATGGACACCAATAGTAGCAGCCAGATCAGGATCATCAAGACCCAAGGCACCAAGATGGATATGATGGCCAACACGATGGATAGGTTTCAGGGGCACCACTACCTCCTCCACCTGTATAGACAAATGCATAGTTGTAGGCACAGATACAGGCTCTCATAGTAGAGAGAGCAGATATACATATAGAGGGATCAGCTGCAGTAGTAGCTACAAGACATGACAGCATAAAGAGACCATGAGGTTCAATTGCAACAACAACTAGACTTACAGCTAGCCTAAGATATTTAGGTGGAGGCAGTAGCTTGAGGTGGTGACAGTTTCCTTGCAGGGACGAAAAATTTATGCATGATTGTATAGAGAGGTAGTTACTGAGGGTGTTTTTTTACCACATGCATTATCATCATGATGTTCCTCAAGCGATGAGGAAGCCTAACTTTTCACAGTGGAGCGGAGTACCACCTAGAGCTAAGGATCAGCCATCAATTATAGGTGAGTCAAGCAGCCACCAAGGCTAGCCACTTTGTAGACCATTTTTTATTGTTTTATAGATTTTATATAGATATACATTCATGGGCTCATTTTTTATATCCTCATGGATATTGTACTTGTAGACATGCAAATAGGCCTAACTCACATTATGTACCTAATTCTATTTAATTGTCATCAAATTCTTCTATTAATCAAATAAATCATTTTATTAGATTAATTCACCAATGTTCATCATGTTGATTTAAATAAATCAATCAAATCCCTAAATTCCTCTCATCTAATTTAATATACCAATTTTTTAAAATCAAATGTCAAATCTCCTAATTCCTCAAGTTAAATAATTCTAGATTAATTAACCCCTAATTCTAATTACCCATTCTCTAGATTTTGACTCAACCTTGGTCAAACCCAACCCCTGATTAACTAACCCACTTGCACATGAAAATAATTCTTTTAATCAATAAACTACCCTATTTTCCCTCACAAAGGCATATGCTTTGGGAATATTCCTTCAATAACTCCACTTATTTGACTTTCTTGCCCAAACATAAATGCTTCTTAAAAAGACATTTAAGCCTCTTGCAAATGCATTAATCTCTTTTACACCCCCCTCACCCCTTCACCTATATGCATTAACTATGCACACTCCCCAAAATGTGCTCCATCCTCACCCATTAGAATTGAGACAAGTGTCCCAATCTCAATGGCTCTCCTTTAGTCCCACATTCCTCCAATCTCTTCATTCTTCAACCCTTCAACCCTATTTATAGAGGGCTTCGCCATGAAGATGTATCCACAATCTTATGCATTTGCACTATAGGAACACTCATCATTTGCATTTCAGCACCATCTTAGCTTTTTTTTATGATCATTTTGCATCAAAGTCATCTTCTCATCAAGATCAAGAGCTCATCACAAGGGATTAGGAAAGGTCTCTCTTTCCTTATCAAAGGAGCACCAATCCCCCTATGGGATTGAGGTTTGGTCCATTTTAGATAGGTTTACATGCTTGTATGCTTTCTTTATGTGATCAAGAATTTCATAGGGAGCATTGTATTCGCCTTGTTTAAACTGACTAATGCTAACATTTGTCTTTGTTTGAGCAAGATCACATGTTAGTTCTTACATTCTAGCACCCACCGTGGGGCTCACACCCCTATTTTTAATGTCCTTTTTTGGAGCCTACAGATGTTTCATTGTTCATGGCTTTGTTAATTTTCTCTAAGTTTGACTACCTTATCATCGTTTCCACAAGATCTTCAGTTCATCCTTTTTCATTCTATGGTCGAAGTTACCATAGGAGGCCATAGTATTTTTTTGCAGGTCTTTCAAACCAATGATAGCAATCACGCTTGTTAGTCTTTGTACTAGCTATTGACTTTGGAGGTTGAGGTCAAGGCTACCATTCATCCTCTTCACCCTGTTTCCTTTTCCTACATTTTAGCTTTCTCGACCTCACGAGGGTGTGTTGGTCTTTAACTAGCAGGAAATATTTCTTCATTATAGTTGTCTAAATAGCATACAGTCGCATTTCCATTGAATTTATTTTGTGCATGTTCTGCAAGCATTGCGTCCCTTTGAAGCATTCTGTCAAAAGGTTTACATGCCTCTATCAATGCGGTCCTTTAGATCAATTCCATGCAATTCTTCTTTAACAAGTAGCTACTCACCAAATTGAAGAAGTGAAAGGAATTTCCAAGCTGCTAGGTGCATGAGATGTGCTTGGACATGGATTTCAAAAGTTGTTTGACTACAAACTCCAATCATCCCCTATTCTTCTTATTGTGGTTATCACAGGTGCCAGTCGTAGCATCTATCAATGAGTGTCATTTATGTATTAAAGGTGTAGCCGCGACATGTCTGAGAATTATGCATGGCTTCTATAATGAAAAGTAAATAGGAATGGCATCCAATTTATTGTTGACTACCAAATTGAAACCTATGGTATAAGGTATGAATCTTGAAAGGTTATTGTAGAGAACAGATGGTCACATCGTACTGATCACCTAGATTTAGCATAGATTTATTGGATTCCATCCTCCCACTCTTTTAATCTCCAAATCCACAAAAAGAGCATAAGTAGCAAAACTAACGTTAACAAAAACCAAAGAACCTTTAAGCAAATAGGCGTAGGCCCAGGTATATCGAATACTTAAATCTTTGTTGAACGGATCTTTACTAATGTTGTTGAGACGTCTCCTCAGTAGGTCGAGAGCAACAAATTTTGGCATTGGAAGTAGAGCCCATTTTCAATATGCAGTTCATGTACATAGATTTAAAGAGGAGCAACATCAGGTGGAGGGGTTGTGCCTTTAGCATTTTGATTATTTTCATAATTTTGATTTTGTTTGTCACAACAGATTCATGTGTTTACATTATATACTGCTGAAATTTGTACATATTCCTATGTTTACATCATTTGATGCTAAAATTTGTTGACCTCATGTAAATTTGTGTTATTTGTATTCACTTGATTTCTTAAAATAGTTAATCAATTTTAATCGTGTAACACTTGTTTTTACCCATGCACGTATTCATAATGAGCTTAATTCATTTAAAAATTTATTTGGTATAAAAGTCATGGATGCCTGCAATAATGGAATTTTGGACAGCATGGAGATTCCCGCGGCTAACACGGATAGGGCATAATAAATATTTGTAGGAAATCTAGATTTGACTTTATCTATTTCGACTGATACGGACAGGGTAGCATAAATATTTCTAGGAAATTTGAATTCACATCTTATTGGGTAATGGATCTTTTATTGACTGGTAGGATTTGTCTTTAACTATGCTTTTTCCTAAATACATCTATATTTATGTTTGTTTTCCATTGTCTCTTTATTGAACGTCTACATCAGTTGATGACATGGAATCCCTTAATGATTATAAAAACTAAGAATGATCAATGAAGGTGCAGACTAACTATAGAAAAAATAGGTTATTAGTTGTTTTAAATACATCGATTTATGATCACAGTCATTTAAATATCTTATAAATGTGGGTTTGAAAGTGCTTGTACTCTTCTTAATCATTTGAGAAGCCTCTAAAAATATTTTGTTGGAAAACATAAATTATACATCCATCAAATGTTTGGTAAATGTTATTGCTCATAGGAAGAGTTGGCATAGAAAATTTTAGAGTTTATTGGCAAACTTAGAAGGGGGCATTTTCTTTGAGTATTAACATCTATTTTTTGAGTTTAGAACACCCAAATAGAATTTGTTGAGCAATCACAATCTAAGTAGAATGATGGTGTAGAAAGATAGATAAATCCAAACAAATTTGAGTTCGAAAAGTGGGCATTGAACTTGCACTTAAAAAAACATTTTTAAATGCTTATTGTAATAGTCTAGAGCATCCCTTTTCTGCTGCTTTTATTTTTTGTTTTAAGCTAAAACTGAACATTAGAAACTCATTAGACTTGGATTTTGGGTTAAAATTGAACAAACAACTTCACACTTGGTTTTTGGTGCTTAAAACAAACTCATCATTGCTTTGGGGTTTAAAATGAACTTGTGATTTCATTGTTTTGTGATTTTCTATAATTTGTGTCACTTGAATGCGCATGCACTTCTCTCATGCCACTCGACGATCTTGAGAATCAAAAGCATTCCACTGGCATTGGTTATCTAAAATCACCCACACATTTTAATTTGGACCTAAAATTGAACAATCATGTGAGTGTGAAGGAAATGCATTGTGTGTGCTCCATCCTAGTGATTTATGTAATCTATACGGTCGAACTACAAATTTACTTCTTTGCTATTATTTATCTTTAGAGGGTATTCCTCCCTGCTTTGAAAGGAGGGAATGACCCAAGCGGTAACGAGCATAAGCCAAGCTCTTCTAAACTGCTATAGAGATTTGTGATTGCAAGGAAAGTTTACAATCAATGGGAAGCAGTACGTGATAGCTCTCCCCTAGTATCTTTATGATGTGTAAATCCATTGTTCTAAGGGTTGGGATACCTCTTGATGGAGTTTATCATAGTATCCCCTGAACCGGATGTCCTTACTACAGCCCTTTGTTTAAAGACCAAAATCCTTAATACTTGTTGGTGCAAGGATGGTTTTTCTAAAGCTTCCTCACATTTTTACTATTCAAAGAAGAAGAAAAATATCCTTAAGGTCTCTGGATCTTCAAGATTTTGATATTTGGTGGTCCCAAGAAGTGTGTGTCGTGGAGGGGAGCTAGTGTCACCAAATCTCTAACTATTCGTTGTGTCTTAGTGTTTGGAGAAATTTGAGTGGGGACTCAAAAAGTATAGCCATTTCTAACCTAGGGTTGTACAATTTGTGAGTCAGTCAAATGCAATGATTGCATCTCAAACTTTGAAACAAACATTAAACAAGTCATCAAAATTTCAAACTCTTTGGAAAGAGAAAATATCTTTGAAGAGTCCAAATATTACCGCTTGTCCCTAGGGATTTTTTCCTTAGAGGCTTCTAAATATTTGGGCCAATATCTCAATTTGTTCTATCAAAATTCAACCTAGGAAAACTATGGCCTTGATTCTTTGATTTTCATATCATGGACCTTGTGGAATGAAAAGGATTTAAGACATAGACATTCAGTTTGTAAATTAATCAAGAGGTGTTGATG
Organism: Sequoiadendron giganteum; assembly: GCA_007115665.2. NCBI lineage: Eukaryota > Viridiplantae > Streptophyta > Pinopsida > Cupressales > Cupressaceae > Sequoiadendron > Sequoiadendron giganteum. The sequence continues at coordinate 456,545,950 of CM021102.1, forward strand.
TGGTAAAAAGAATCCATTTAACCAAGATCAAATCAATTGAACCCCACACATGTGCTTGTTATCTTTTGTCTATGATTTTCCATGTAAACATTGGTCTTTTGGTTTGACCTACTCATAGGGTAAAGAATGTTCTTCACTCTCTTGGTCTTGAAAACAAGGTCCCTCTAAGGTTCATTTAAGATCAAATCAAACACTTCATCCATCCCAAACATTTATTATTTCCATCCCACAAACAACTTTTAGGGCTTTGGAAAAAATTAAAATTCTAGACTTGGGTTAATCCTTAAAACACATCAAAATCACCTTGTTTAGTTAGGAGTGTGAGAATGCATCCTTTCTCATACCTCTAGTTAAATTAGGACCCCTTTGAACAAGTTCATCCTAAGGTTACATCGAACATCCTAGGGTTTACAAGTTCATTATCCAAATCAAACCAATCAAAATCAAATCCTAAAGTCTAGCATTGATCCAAATTTCTTAGAAGTTCAAACACCCATATCACTCACCCTTTCATCTTTCATCTCATCACTGGTCCTAAATCCCTTAGAGGTCAACAAGGTCAAAACACAAGAAAAACATGGAATATAAACTTAATTCATACATCATGAGTAATCTAAACAACCAAACTATCAAAGCCTTACAATACCAATTGATTATCAAAACTCACATCTATACAATCCACACATGGGATCATTATCTCCTACAAACCTCAATGATACAACAAATGTGAGTATTCCCAGTCTAAATTTTGGAACACCTCTCCCTATGGTAGATTTAAACCAAATTCAAAACCTACAAATCTATCAACCAAACGATCAATGTGGGAGTCTTCAAAAAAACAACATTATCCCACCAAATCAATACATGCCAAATATGAATATACCAAGTACAAGATTACCAAACATGAACATATCATATCCACACTTGGTGAACTATGCGATAAATATGTTTGCAAATCATACAAATGTTGTTCAAAGTCCAAACAATATGTTAACAACTCAGTGTATTGATCCAAGTCAAGGTAACACCATGCAAAATCAAGGTTACCTAAATCAAAGCAATATGATTCCCAACCACAACAATGTTCCATGTCAACCTATAATGCAAAATATAAACATCATCCCAAATCAGAACATTGTCCAAAATCAATTTATGAGTGATCCCATACAAATACCACAAGTGTATATTCTAAATATGCTTGACCAACAACCAAATCTCAACTATATCAAGGGTGTCAAGATCAAAATCAAGAAAAAAAATTGCGAAATCAAATTGCTATACTTAGAAAATTTGTTGATTCATATTACCAAGAGACATATCCAGCCCAAAATCTACACACTCCCCCATTGGTTAAACCATGTCATCAAAAAATTGAGTTGTCTCCACAACCTCATCGAGAAGAATATCCACATTATCAAGAGGTTGGATATGAAGATCAACAACGAGACCAATCACCACATCTCCAAAATCAATCACCACAAGGTCAATTTCAACAAGTATAAATCTCACAAGCTAACAAATGTGAATACACTCCTTTGGGAGAGCCAATTGAATCAACATTAAAAAAGCTAGTTAATGCAAAACTCATCACTCTTCCAAAAGTAAGTTCTTTCAACTCTATCCTACACTTCCCTTGGAATAAGGGTAGATCTTATTGTGAGTATCATAGAGAAAATATTCATAAAACATCAAATTGTATTCGACTCAAAAATCTCATTCAAGACTTTATTGATCAAGAAATAATAAATGTTCAGGACAATGATCAAGATTCAACCACTAGTGATAGCAGTGATAATCTCTCAAATACAATTGTTGAAAAAAATGATCAAGATTTATCCATCAATGAGCACCTTGAAGATTTTTCTACCTCATCCAATTATCAAATCAACATACATCAAGAGTCACTTTAATCATGATCAAAATCCACCAGTAATACCCAATAATGATCCAATTCAAGAAATGTTAACATCATTTGATCCTATGGTTGAAAACAATGACAATATCTTTACCACAACTATTGAGGACAATGATCAAGATCTATCCATCAATGAGAACCTTGGATATGTTTCTACCTCATCCAAAAATAAAATCAACATTCATCACTTAGTCTATTTTTAATCATAATCAAAACCCCTTAACAATATCCAAAAATGATCTATTTCAAGGAGTGTTAGAATTATTTGATCCTATTGACATAATCCAAGATCCATCCACCAATTATCATGTTGAAAATGTATCTACATCACCTAATGAGTTAGAGGACATATCTCAAGAATTTTTTCCAAAGCATGATCAACATCTTTCACCAAAGTCCAGCAATGGTCCCTTCCAAGATAGATTGACATCCTTTGACCTCAAGGTTGCAGATATTGAAGGAATCCTCAACTCAACACTTGATTCAAATCCACTCAAAGATCAATAGGATATTGAGCCACCTACCATGCCTAATGATGATATCCAAGAACCCTTTATAAGCAATCCATCCTTTAAAATTGACCCATGTCAAGAACTTGATCCAAAGTACATCGAAAGCAATTCCAACATTAACCAAGATCAAGAATTTGTATCTCCATGATACTACAATGATCTAATGGACACTCTACTATCTATACAAGATGTCACAAATAATTATCATCTCCATATAGCACATACTCCTCCATCTACCCATGAGATGCTCTCTTTGGATGGACACTTAGATAATCTTCATTCCGAATAGGATTCCTTTACTCCTGACATTATTACACAAAAAGAGCAGGCTATTGATTCCTACAGTTAGGCTTAGCTATCATCATCAAGATCAAATATCTCCCAAATTCAGATTGAGGACATCATGTATGAAGATATCCAGTATTATCCACTCAAGGAAACAGGTTAGACCAAACAGAATATTTCAAAGTCAGTAGAGCAGTAAATTGAAATAACATCATCTGCTGTGATCATTTATCAGAGAATACTTGCTAAACTAGACATATCGAAACAGGAAGAATCAAAGCATGAAGATACTACTACCACCATATTGGGGGAAACTATGTCTCAAGCAAATATAAACATAGGGAGCACAAAGAATCCTTATGATGAAACCAATGCCAATACTACAACCAACCACATCATGAATCTTCATCCATCCATCACCCCATCCACGAATTGGGACCAACATCAAAAGAAAGATATGAATCAAAGAAAGAAGAACGTCATCAAAGAAAAAGAAAAATCAAAGAATGAAGGACAAATCAAATACAAGTGGATACCAAAGAATACAAAGAAAGGTTATCCCTATCAAACTCCATTAGTCAAAGAAACTATGGGGAAAAATCCAAAAGGGAAAAGTATCCATCAAAAATGTCCACAAAGGCAAAATCAGGCTTCCGAAGCAATGTACAAAGTATATCAAGTAGTCGGTCCTAATTTCATGCACACTTATGTATCCACCCATCATTGCTCATCTTCCCAAGTTTAGAGAGTCAAAGGTTCCAAGTTGTCAACCAATCCATATTTTATTCCTAAACACACTCCACCATTCACTCCTGCACACATGATATCCAATTCTCACATTGACCATGTATTGGCAGCAACCCTTCTTCATAAGGATTCAAAAGGCACTCTATCATGATGTGTGCATAGAGACAAAGTTAACTTTGTTATCAACAAAGTGGATCAGGAATCTCAAACATTGTATTCAAGTGCACGTATATTGGCAAAGCAACTTCTTCAAATATGATATCGATGGTACATTATGATAGAAACATATACATCAGCACCACCAAGTTGTTCATCATGAACTTGAAATCTTTCACAAAAAAGAAAAAAAAAAAATCATGAAAATAGTAAAGATAAAAATCATCCTCCAGCGAAAACCACTATGGTGGTGCTTTGGACAAGTACCATGATGAAAACCTGGAAAACAGGCATCATGTGTAGAATTGAGCATCTACATGTGCTTATTCAGGTGGAAGCATCGTATCTCATCCATAATAAACTCCAGCATTCCCTCTATCTTATTCATAATAAATCCATTCATCCATGAACCATTTATCCAACCCATTGTCATCTATCTACATTATATTGATCTTGATAAAATTTTGGTGTACACTTTACATTTGCTTATGGTAAACATCTTGACATGAGTCATTTTCATTGATCCTATCCTACCAAACATTATATAAGCCATGAAGCACTATCCAAATAAGTATCCTTATCACAAGATAATCATTGGCATCCTTTGCATGCTTACCATATCCATCCATCCATACAACTATCCAAGCATCCACCCATGGAATTTCATACATTACTAGAAATTGGGAGAAAATATTTACATCTTGCTTCGGGAATAAATCTTGATCTATATCTTCCAACTTATGTGGTGATCCGAACATTGGCAAACGTGAAATCAAATTGGTCAAAGCATTTGTGAGCCAAAATATAAATCACTAGCCCATGGAATATTTTGACGAGAAGATGTTCCTTATCAAGCTTTATCTTTCATCAAACATTAATCCAAACAATCAATATCAGTTGCATCTGATGTGTGCATCAACATCACATCAAATCATTCAAAACAACTTTTGTTCCAAATCAAGCTTCACAATCTTGATCAATCAAATCCAAGTAATCCATCATCATCCTAGGATATCCTTCCCAATCCTTGTGTTGCTTAATACTATCCTTGCATTGTTGTGTATCATCACCAATCTATCAATCTAATCAATCAACCCTAGCCTGGTTTTCAACAAGATCCCAAATAGATCATTGATATCATCACACATATCCATATCCAAATCATCAAAACCATTTGAAAAATCCAAAACATCCAAATAACATGAAAATCCCAAAATATTCATAAAATCACATCAAAACGTCAAAAACATGGTATCTGAACTACATCGTCTCTGAGCTTAAATGTAGGCAAGGCCATCATTGGTGAGCCCCCGAGACACAAAAACACAAAAACATTTAAAAACCCCAAAAATCCAAAAAATAGCCTCAAAACATTTCAAAAACATTCAAATATTTGAAAAAATCCATCCCATTTCAACATTCACCTAAAATAACCAATCATCCATAATAAATCAATTAGAATCTCCACCCTTTGGCAAAACAATCAGAAACAAGTATAGCAAATTGAAAGTGAAACTTCTAGCGTCAAGGTCTTATGTCTAGGTCAATAGATAAACAAGTTGGTCAACTCTTGGTATCAATAGCCTATCATCTAGTTAATCCAAAAATAATTTGATAACATCATCTCCTAGGATGCATCCTTCCTACAATGGACATCAACATCAGGCATCACCATAGTTCAGTCTTGGCTAGAGGTATGAAGAACATTGGCATGTTTGTTTTCTTGATCTTTTCTTATGATTTATCTTATTGCGCCCAATTTGATGACCTCTCGATGATGTCTAATCAATACGATTTAGAGAGAAAGGAATGGGGCATTGATCATTATCTTTTGTTTGTTGTGCTTGTGGATATTCTTGTAACATAACCTTGGCGATACTTGCTTTGTTAGGTATGTAGGGAGGATATTTTGAACAGCTTGTTGACTATTACATGGGAAGGTTTTGCCTTTCTATATTTTGGTCTAAGATGTTTGAAATTTTTGAAGTACATCCTAACAAGGTTTCGTATGTCAGGTATGAACAAGAATACTCCTATCTATTTTTTGATTCAAATTCCATCGCACTAGATACCACATCATCCTAGTTGTTTGTACCTTGATACATCCTATCTATGTGTGTTATCAAACATAAGGAAAGTTATGCTCTTTACATCCTCAATCACTGGATAAGAAAGACATCATCATTCATCATTATATCTAATAAAGTCTCGACGACTTGTTGGAATTTTTCTTGGAATCAAAGGTTGATCCCTCTCTTTCTTCTATCCTCTTTCACGCTAACATGCTATCATGACATGCATTCATCTTGCATTCATAAAACATCAGCATACTCATTTTGCATATTCATACATATCATCATAATAGGAAACATCATTCTCACGTGCATTGCATCATCATTTAAGTTGTTTAGGATAATATAGATTTTTTATTCTAAGCATCTTAAAACCATCTCATTTGCATCATCATCATAATATAGATCTGTTAGTCTAACCTTCTTATTTCACCATACATAAGGCATATTTGTCATGAGCTCAAACCTCAAATCAAAATTTTTGCCCGATCTCTCGAGGGGGCAGTGTACCAACATAAGTCTTTCCACTGCGGCAACAATGAGGCATCCAAAAAAATAAGAAATTTTTGAATTTTGATCTTGGAAACATCAATCTTTGAACCAATGCAACTGGTACGCTGCTTCAAAGAGGGGAAAAATGTAGACATGCAAATAGGCCTAACTAACATTATGCACCTAATTTTGTTTAATTATCATCAAATTCTTCTATTAATCAAATAAATCATTTTATTAGATTAATTCACCAATGTTCATCATGTTGATTTAAATAAATCAATCAAATCCCTAAAGTCCTCTCATCTGATTTAATAAACCAAATTTTTTAAATCAAATGTCAAATCTCCTAATTCCTCCAAGTTGAATAATTCTGAATTAATTAATACCTAATTCTAATTACCCATTCTCTAGCTTCTGACTCAACCTTGGTCAAGCCCAGCCCCTGATTAACTAACCCACTTGCACATGAAAATAATTCGTTTAATTAACTAATTACCCTATTTTCCCTCAGAAAGGCATATGCTTTGGGAATATTCCTTCAATAACTCCACTTATTTGACTTTCTTGCCCAAACATAACTGCTTCTTACAAAGGAATTTAAGCCTCTTACAAATGCATTAATCTCTCTTACACCCCCCTCACCCCTTCACCTACATACACTAACTATGCACATTCCCAAAATGTGCTCCATCTTCACCCATTAGAATTGAGACAAGTGTCCCAGTGTCACTGGCTCTCCTTTAGTCCAACATTCGTCCAATCTCTTCATTCTTCAACCCTTCAACCCTATTTATAGAGGGCTTCTCTATGAAGATGTATCCACAATCATCCACAATCTTATGAATTTGCACTATAGGCACACTCATCATTTGCATTTCACCACCATCTTAGCTTGTTTTTATGATCATTTTACATCAAAGTCATCTTCTCATCAAGATCAAGAGCTCATCACAAGGGATTGGGAAAGGGCTCTCTTTCCATATCAAAGGAGCACCAGTCCCCCTATGGGATTGAGGTTTGGTCCATTTTAGATAGGTTTACATGTTTGTATGCTTTCTTTGCATGTTTTTATTATCATGTTTTCTTATCTTAATGATCAAGAATTTCATAGGGATCATTGTATTTTCCTTGTTTAAACTAACTAATGCTAACATTTGTCTTTATTTTAGAAAGATCACAGGTTAGTTCTTACAGTAATTTTAATTGATATACATACATTGATTTAGACATTGTATCATCATTCATCATTTTTTGATATATATATGAGATGATCCAGATTCGATATGTGATGTGCCTTTATTTCATAATTTATGAATGTATGGATGCATATGTGATGATGTGATGTTATGTGCATGTGTTATGATCATGTATGGATGCAATGTGATGGATGCACTTTTTCATTTATGTTTATGTGATATGTGATGATGATCTATGATGTAATGTTTATGATATGCGATGTTATGGGATGGATGTTATGATATGTAGATGATATGATATGCCTATGCAAGACGTACAGATGGATGTATTTATTTTTATGTAATTTTCTCTACAATTTATGATGTCATGATGTGTGCATATGGATGTATGTATGGATAATGAAAATGTTTATGCTCATGATATGATAATGCAATGTGTGCTTATGGCTAGGACATGTGTATGATATGTGATACAGATTAAGATGCTCAGAATAAAAAATCTATGTTATCTAAAACAACTCAAATGATAATGATGATGCAATGGATTATGTTTTCTATTATTATGATATGATAAGATGATTTGAAATTTATGCATGCTAATGATGTTGTGGATGTAGGAGGGATGCTTGATGATGTTTTTATTGACTATCATGATACCAAGTTAGCGTGGAAAGAATATAGAAGAATAAAATGAATGATTTGACCATCAATCTTGAAGATTGATTCAAAAAGTCCAACAATTCTATGATCCACCAAGACTTTATTAGAGATGGTGATGAGAGATGATGATGATTTTGCTCATATCTTGGGACTGGGATTTTCCTTCATTCCTTATGTTTGATATAACACATAGACATGATGCATCCTAGTATTGAAAACCAGGACAACGGTGTGTCTAGTGTAATGGACTTTGACTCTGCAAATAGATAGGATAGCTCTTGTTCATACCTTGACATACGGAAACCTCATTGGAATGTAGTTTAGAAGTTTAGAATATATCAGACCAAAGCATATGAAATATTCAATAATCTACTCCAAACAACCTCCCTATAGAGAACTAAGGAAGTATGTGCCAAGATTATTTTACAAGAATACCTACAAGCACAACAAACGAAAGATAATGATCGATGCCCCATTCCTTTCTCTCTAAATCATTTTGATAGACATCGTCGAGAGGTCCTCAAAATGGGTCATTGAGATAAATCAAAAGATAAGATCAAAGATAAACACCTAGTGTTATCTATATCTCTTGCCAGTTTAATATAGATAAGGTTATTTTTGATGTTCATGTCCACCACAAGAAGGATGCATCCTAGGACATGTTATCAGATGTTTTGATTAGGATGAGGTGTGTGATAATTCATTGATACAAACTTCACTGACTCATTTACCTATGATTTAGCCTTTGATTTTGACTTCTACGATCACTTTACGACTTGTGATACTTTCTTTCTACTTGTTTTTCCAAAGGTTGAAGGTGAAGATTGATTTATTATGGGTGAAGGTTTATTGTGGGTGAAAGCGAAATGGGATGCATGGTTTTGGATTTTCTAGAATATTTCAATGTTTTTGGTAATTTTCAATGTTTTGAGGTTGTTTTCTATTTTTATTGAAAGTTTATGTGGATGTTTTGGTTTTCAGTTATTTGAGGTTGTTTAGGGTTTGCTAAGTTTTTTCAATGTTTTTGTGTTTTCTAAGTTTTTTTAATATTTAGGGGTTTTTCGAGATTTTGCGAATGTTTAGGTGTTTTATAATATTTTACAAATGTTTAGGGGTTTTCTAAGATTTTCACCAAGAACCTAACCTAAAAGACTATCCTAGGGGCCTCAAGGGTTGATCAAAGATTAGCCTTGCCTATGTTATACACATTGAGACCATGTAGTTCGACTGACTTGACTTATTGATAATGAGAGATGAACAGCTAATGGAATGTTAGTTTATTATGACAAACCCCTAAAGGATTGACCTAGGGTGTCTCAAGGGCACATCATTGATGGCCTTGCCTATGTTCAAGCTCAGAGACTCATAGATTGACATGGTTCTATTTTTAGATTTTTTATGCTTGAAATTTTTAAGGATTTTGATGTGTTTTGGATGTTTGGATTTTTACTTTACAAATTTTTGAATGTTTTTGGATTTTAGTTGTATAGGATTTTGGATGTTTTTGGATTTTGATGAAGTTTTATGAATGTTTATTGTATTTTTGCGATGAGATTTCCAATAACCTTAAGGTATACAATAACCCAATTTGATCGATAAAAAAATGCCCTTGGCGTGGTGTAATAGACTACCTCAATATAGGCAAGACAAAATGGCCTCAAGAATATGCCAAGTAGTACTAAAGGGGATACGATACTTCACAATATCAAGCTATGATACAAACACATATGGGTGATGGAATAAATAAGATGAATGATGTGATGGATGGATGTGATGCAAAGAATGATAGGATAAAGAGCCAAAGAATAGATGGATATTCTTTCTTTATGTGAGGCACTTTTTTTCTAGGTTTTCTCCAAGGTACATGCCCAAAGCACCATCGAAGTGGTTTTCACTAGAGGACGATTTTTTTTCTCTACTGTTTTCAGTCCTTTTTCTATTTTTTTGGATTTTGATCATTTTTTATTTTATTTTTTGTATTTTTAGATTTATACCCTTCAAACCTAGGCATAAAACTTTTTAAGATGAAAACTATTGGTTGGTTCCTGTAAGGGTTCACCTTCAAGTGTTGATAATTGGTATGCTCCTGATCCATAGCTTGTCGTGATGACAAAGTGATGTAGAGCAGGGGTGGAATAGGTTCACTTAACATAAAATAACACAATTCAACCACTTTTCAAGTCTCAAGACTCCAACAATGGTGATTTGCACCAACTCACTAGTATTCACTTTTAGGTCTCCAAAACAATGTTTTTAAGCATATCTTTTAGAGAAGGTTGTTTCATCATAGGACCAGCACCTTTTCAGGCACCCATTAGGCTTGCATTCAACATACCTCATTTGTGATCAAGTTTTTTTTGGACCAAGTTTCTCTAATCAAGTATGCTACGCCAAAAATAAAGCCAATTAGGCCACTTTTCCAAAGCATCTATAATAAATACAAACACTATACTTAAGAACCCTTCACCAATGGTCTTTATAGGTCACATAGGGTCCCATTAAACATATTTTAACATCAACCAACACCTACAACTTGTTTTCCTACACTATCTCTACCTTACCTAGCCTAACACATGAGGATGTTAGGCTAGGGCTTGGACAAAACTCTCCAAACTCCATCCCCTACTCCAAGAGATAATAAAAACATCAAAAACAAACTTAAATCCTCCATTCCACCAAGTTTTTCTAGAATACAATGGTGGAATGGACTATTATCTATATTTCTTGGTTACAAACCCTTAAAATGAGGGTTTACAAGTGGTCTACAAAGAAAGACTTCAAACAGAGTTATTTCTCAATGAAAAGATATCACACTACCACCAAATCAAATCTAATTCATTTATCTAACACTTCACATAAATCTCATACCATAACTACACTATTTGGGGCCATGCAAAACAAGAAAACTTTAGAAATTACACTAAAATTGTAGAAAACTAAGTCATTTTCTATTCTTTTGTCCTCCAAATGCTTCAGTAATGTTGCCTCAAAGTTTTTGAGGCCAAAATAACATGTTTCAACTGTAACTCATTGGTTACAAACAAGATTCACTCAAGTGACTATTCACCTTCCTCTCAAAAGCCAAAATTGACAAGTTGCAAAGCAACTTTTACACTTGTTTTCCAACTTTCACCAAACACACTAAATGACCCTACATGACACCAAAACATTGCAAATGTTCTTCATTCGACCTTATTACATCACATAAGTGAAAAAACACACAAAATACCAACCTAGACACCTAAATGCATCAATTAAGCAAAATGACCATGGTGCCCTTGCACCATACACTTAGAGAGGAAAAATTCTTAGGTGAGATCAACTCCTTAACTGAGGTCCCATGATTTTCAATATCTTCTTCAGACATCCATTTTGCATCCTTAGGAGGTAAGCCATGCCATTTGACAAGATACTCATTGTAAACTTTATGCCTAGTCCTTTTCACCTCTTTTGTGTCCAAGATTGCTTCAAGCTTCAATGGTTCAGAAGGAGGGAGATCTCTAGCCCATTCTTCATCAGCAACATCAATATCAACCCTTGTACCTACATCCACAAATCCCTTGAGAGGGTAGAGGTCAGCAACATTAAAGATAGGGGAGATAGCAACTCTAGGAGGGAGTTCTATCTCATATGCATTGGCTCCAAACTTGTGGACCACTTTGCAAGGTCCAATTTTCTTCATCAGCAACTTGGTGTTTTTCCTTTTGGTAGTCTCTCCTTCTTCAAGTGTGCAAGGACCAAATCTCCCACCTTGAAATGTGCCTCTCTTCTCTTCAAATGAGCTTGCTTCTTATACTTCTCCACACTTTTCTGCAAGTTTTCTTTAACATGATGATGGATCTCTCTCATAGATTTTGTAAATGCCTCTCCTTCAGTACTTCTCTTCTTCATCCCTAACAGATCTCTAAGCTCAAAGACTCCTCTTAGTTTCAACCCATATACCACTTCAAATGGAATTTTCCCTATGCTCCTATTGATTGAATCATTGTAAGCATATCCAGCTTGAGGAAGAACTAAGTCCCATTGTTGCCCATGCTCCTTTGTAAGACACCTCAAGAGGTTTCCAAGTGATCTATTGACCACCTCATTCTTCCCATCTATTTTTGTATGGTAGGCAGTACTAAAATTCAAATTGGATCCAATCTTTTTCCAAAGTGTCCTCCAAAAGTGACCAATGAACTTTGAGTCCATGTCTAAAACAATTGTTAGTGGAAGGCCATGAATCTACACAATTTCCTTAAAGAATAGGCCTGCAATATGAGAAGCATCATTTGTAGACTTGCAAGGAATGAAATGGGCCATTTTACTGAACCTATCAACCACAAAAAAATACACTATCATATCCCCTTTGAGTTCTTGGCATCCCTAATACAAAATCCATACTTAAACTCTCCCATGGCCTATTAGGAATCGGTGAGGGCTAATAAAGTCCTGAATTAGAAGTAGTTCCCTTGGCCCTTTGGAAAATTGTGCAACTTTCAAAAAACTTCCTAACATCTACTTGCTTTCTTGGCCAAAAATAGAACCTTCTTACCTGATCCAATATTTTATCAATCCCAAAATGTCCTCCAAGGCTCCCACAATGTTTCTCCTTTATCAAATTTTGTCTCATAGAGCTCTTTGGTATACACAACTGAGCTCCCTTGAATAAAAAACCATCTTGCAACAAAAATTCAGAATATTCATCATGGAAATTATCTTTAAATCGATTACGAACATAGAATACCTCCTTGAAGTCATCATCTTCAACATACATGTCCTTCAATGCATCCATGCCCACACTTTGAAGTTGTATCTCATGCACCAACATTGACCTCCGGCTAAGAGCATTAGCTACCTTGTTTGTTTGGCCTTTCTTATGTTTGATGTTGAATGTATAGCTCTGCAAATATTCAACCCACTTTGCATGTCTGTGATTCAATTTGTCCTAAATGTTCAGAAATTGCAAGGCATGATTGTCGGTGAACACTATGAATTCCTTGGGAAAAAGGTAGTGCCCCCACTTCTTAATAGCATGCACCATTGCATACAACTCTAGGTCATATGATGAACACTTCCTTTTAGCTTCATTAATCTTTTCGCTGAAGAAAGCCACCAATCTACCTTCTTGGCTTAACACTGCACCTATTGCAAAACCACTTGCATCAGTTTCTATGGTGAAAACCTTATTGAAATCAAGCAAAGCAAGGATTGGTTGATGTTCCACTCTAGTTTTCAAATATTCAAAGATCTTATTTTCCTCATTAGTCCACTGAAATTTCTTTCTTTTGTCTCCCTTAATGGTGTCAATAATAGGTGAGCAGATATGACTAAAGTTCTTGGTGAATTTTCTATAGAAACTTACAAGCCCATGAAAGCTTCTTACCTCTCCTACTAATTTTGGAGTTGGCCAACTGAGTATTGCCTCTACTTTGGTGGGATCCATCTTCAATGAACCCTTGGAGATCACAAAACAAATATATGTTTGTTCTTCTTTTATAAATTCACACTTTATGAGATTTTTCATCAATTTCTCCCCATGTAACCTCTGCAAAACCATTTCAAGGTACGGCAAGTGCTCTTCCTTTGTTTTTATAAACACAAGTATATCATCTAAATATACAATAACAAATTTACCAATAAAATGCTTCAACACTTCATTCATAAGTCTCATAAAGGTACTCAGAGAATTTGATAGTCCAAAGGGCATCACCATCCATTCATATAGGCCTTCATTGGTTTTAAATTTATTTTTCCATTCATCTCCTTCCCTTATCCTAATCTGATGATACCCACTTTTCAATTCAATCTTTGACAAATAGCATGCACCTCCCAAGAAATCCATTAGGTCCTCCATTCTAGGTATTGGAAATCTATATCTGATGGTTATTTTGTTTATAGACCTAGAGTCTATAGACATCCTCCAATCCCCATCCTTTTTAGGTGCTAAAACTATTGAGGCAACACAAGGGCTCAAACTTTCCCTAATTAGACCTTTATCCAACAATTCTTGAACTTGTTTCCTAATTTCTTCATTTTATTCAAGGGTCAATTTATATGCAGCCTTATTTGGAAAACTAGAACCAAGGATCGAATCAATATGGTGACTGACATCTCTCATGGGAGGTAAAGAACTTGGTAATTCATCAGCTGCAATATCTTTATATTTATTCAACAAGACTTGAACTTCACTAGGTAGGTCTTTCATCTTGTTTGCTGCTAAAACAGACTTTGACTCAAGTCTAATCACTATGGAAAATCCCTAACCTCCTTCATCCTTCAAAGTTCTCAAAAACTCCTTCTCTCCTACTATCATGACATTAAAACCAACTTGCTTGTCAAATTCTTCCTCTTGTAGGGGTATGAAAGTGTATGAGGTACCATCCTTATCTATCACATAGACATTCTTATGGCCATCATGCTTGGCCTTTTTTTCATACTACCATGGCCTTCCAAGTAGCAAGTGACAAACATCTATGGGGATGATGACACAAAGTATTTTATCCTTATAACCCCCAATATTGAACTCTACCCATGACTGCTCATTTACCAAGACTTGTTGACCCTTGTTTATCCATGACACTTTATATGGTGTGGGATGAGGAATTCTCTTCATATTCAATTTTTCAACCATTTCTAAAGACACCAAGTTATCAGTAGAACCTGAATCTACAACTACTTTGCATACCTTTCCATGTGACTTGCATGTGGTCTTGAACAAGGATTTCCTTTGTGGAGGTTCTTTGGTTGTAGGAACCTTGATAAGTATTCTCCTCATCATCAATGACTCACCCACCTCAGGGGCAGCTTGTTGAGATGGTGAATTCACACTTTCAGCGTCCTCTTCATGTACAATTTGAGTCCTTCACTCACCACCATGATAATTTGATGCTTGTTTATCCGGGCACTTCCAAGTTGGGTGTCCAAATTGATTGCAATTGTAGCATCTGCCTGAGAAAGTATTGGATCCTCTCCCTTTTCCACCAAACCTTCTCTACCAACCAAATCTCCTTCCTTTGAAGTTACCCCTGCCACTTGACTCTCCACTTTGCTCTTGTTGGATGCTTGATTCACCTCGTTTCTTTTCTGCCTAACCTCTTACACCAAAGTTGCCTCTACCTCTAAAAATTTTCCCTTTTCCTCTTCCTTGCTGCTCTTATATTCTTTTGATTCTTTCCTCTACCTTGGTTTCCAATTGGAAACACTCCTCAACTATCCTAGGAGTTGTAAGACCAATCTCATCTTGTATATTAATTCTAAGGCCATTTAAGTACCTTGCAACCTTTTCTATCTCATCCTCTGTATTTATTTCCCTTATGATCAATTTATGGAATTCCTCAGTATATGTCATCACATCTAACTCCCTTTGCCTCAAATTTTTCAGCTATCTAAAGGTTAGTATTGCATAATCTACAAGAAGGAATTGTTTCATCACTTTGGCTACCATCTGGTCCCATGAACTTATCTTATTTTTACCCTTCTTTACTCCTTATTCTTGAGCATAGTTCCACCATGTTAGGGCAAGGCCCTTCAACTTAGTCTTTGCAAATTTCACCTTCTTGTTGTATTCTATCTCCTCAAATTCAAAGAAGTTGTCCAAAGCATCTATCCAAGCCAAAACTTCCTCACTATCCATCTTACCACCATACATAGGTACTTCAAGTTTCACCTTTGGATTATTGTCACCCTTGGCAGCCTTTAGCATCCTGACCATTCTCTTTTCTTCAGGGTCCAAGTCCTCATCCTCATCATGGACTCCTACTAGAGGGTTCTCACTCTCACCCTCATTATCACTTTGGTCACCACTGACCATTCCTCTTCTCTGATTATTCTCCAGGGATTATATTATGGCAAGGGTTTCTTCTTGAGACTCCTTGTAGAGAATTTCCTTCTAGAGAAACTACTCTTTCAGTTCTTTAACCTCTTTGGTTGTTGGATTGTTCTTTGGAGGCATCTTGCTTATGTCAACTCTCATTCACATTCCCACTTCCAATCAAAACCTATGCTCTGATACCACTTGATGCAGAGTAGGGGTGGAATAGGTTCACTTAACACAAACTAACACAATTCAACCACTTTTCAAGTCTCGAGACTCCAACAATGGTGATTTGCACCAACTCACTAGTATTCACTTCTAGGTCTCCAAAATAATGTGTTTAAGCATATCTTTTAGAGAAGATCATTTCATCACAGGACCAACACCTTTTCAGGCACCCATTAGGCTTTCATTCAACATACCTCATTTTTTATCAAGGTTTTTTGGGACTAAGTTTCTCTAATCAAGTCTGCTACGCCAAAAACAAGACTAATTAAGTCACTTTTCCAAAGCATCTATAAGAAATAAAAACACCAGACTTAAGAACCCTTCACCAATGGTATTTATAGGTCACATAGGGTCCCATTCAATATATTTTAACATCAACCAACACCTACAACTTGTTTTCCTACACTATATCTACCTTACCTAGCCTAACACATGAGGATGTTAGGCTAGGGCTTGGACAAAAACTCTCCAAACTCCATCCCCTACTCCAAGAGACAATAAAAAAATCAAAACAAACCTAAAGCCTCCATTCCATTGATTTTTTCCAGAATACAACAATGGAATGGACTATTATCTACATTTCTTGGTTACAAACACTTAAAATAAGGGTTTACAAGCGGTCTGCAAAGAAAGACTTTAAATAGAGTTATTTCTCAATGAAAAGCTATCACACTACCACAAAATCAAAGCTAATTCAGTTCTCTAACACTTCACACAATCTCAGACAATAACTACACTATACGGGGCCATACAGAACAAGAAACTTCAAAAATTAAACTAAAATTACATAAAATAGAGTCTTTTTCTATTCTTTTGTCCTCCAAATGTTTCAGTAATGTTGCCTCAAAGTTTGTGAGGATAAAATAATATGTTTCAACTATAAATCATTTCTTACAAACAAGATTCACTCAAGTGATTTTTCACCTTCCTCTCAAAAGCCAAAATTGACAAGTTGCAAAGCAAATTTTACATTTATTTGCCAACTTTTACCAAACACACTAAAATGACCCTACATGACACCACAACATTGCAAATGGTCTTCATTTGACCTTATTACATCAAATAAGTGACAAAACACACAAAATACCAACCTAGACACCTAAATGCATCAATTAAGCAAAATGACCATGGTGCCCCTGCACCACAAAGGGACCTAACCAGTTAGGCTCAAACTTTCATTTACCGTCCTAATTTGGAAGATTTTTTTTATTCTATTTTAGGATGAGATCCCCTACTTGGAAATACAAACACTTTATCTTCTTGTTATAGCTTTGTTTCAGTCAATTTTGGTATACTTGCAAGTGATTAAGGGCGTCAAGATGATGCTCATCCAAGAATTCTAGCTCATTTTTCCAAGATATTTTGTATTCTTCATCAATGATTAGATTTAGTAGTGACATTTGCAGTGAAGGAATCTCAACCTCACTAGGCAAGATGGCTTCTAATCCATAGACCAAGGAGAATGGGGTTGCACCTATAGGTAAGTGGATATTGGTTTAATAGGCCTAGAGGGTGGGATTTAACTACAAATGTCAGTCATAGCCAGCTTCATTGATCATTTTCTTTATGATCTTTAGAATGGTCTTATTTGTAGCCTTAGCCTAACTATTTCCCTAGGGGTAATACGGGGTAGAGAATTGAGGTTTGACGTTAAATTTTTGACATAGCTCTTTCACATCTTGATTCTTAAAGGGTGTTCCATTGTCTAATTTAAGGGGGTAAAAGCACAAACTTGTGTCACACTTTCAGCCAAATAAATAGTTTTGAGCTAACTATTTTTGGTTGGAAAAGTTTTGGCTGAATAGGTTTCAACCGAAACCATGTGACGTATACATGGGAGACAAGGTTTCAATTGAATAAGTTTTAATCGAAACCAAAAAACCAAAAAAATAATTTTTTCCCTTTGCAACTTTAAAATTGGCTTTGAAATTGGCTTATTTTATGTGTGGGGTTTCTATAGAAAGGGTTTCAGTCGAAACCCTTTCTATAGAAACCCTTTCAGGTGAAATTGTCTAGTTGGCATCCTAGTTGGTAGCCAACTCAGCTTTTTTTAGAATTTTTTGAAACTTTCAACTTTAACTAAGTATTTCTTCAGTCATAATGATATTTTTTTAATAGAAAAACCCTTTTGTAGAGCTCAGAGAGGTGAATCCAAATATATAATCTTTTTAATATTTTGATTAGTTTTAATATATTTTATTTTTAAAATAATGCAAGTAGGTTATTAAAATTAAAAAAGAGGTTGATTAGAAATTAAAAAATATATATAGTAAAACATATTAATTTTAAAAAATATATATATGGGGCACAAGAGGAGAGAGTCTTCTTCAAAAGGGTATAATTTTTTTTTTGAAAAAAATTTAAAAAATAGACAATAGTTGACGAACTGTGAAAACTGTCAAATTATGACCAAATTGACTTTAAAACATTATTACGAGAAAATATACACCAAAATTTGATTTTTTTTCCATGCATTAGATATTGAAGTTACCTACTTGGAGAAGAAAATTAGGGAGAAATGAAGTTTTTTTCAATTTGTTTCTTGACGACCCGTGAAGTCACTTTTTTCTGAAATTTTCAGCATTCCAAAATCTATCCTTAAATTGATAAAAACATAATGAAAACATTTTTTTTTTTAATTTAAAATTACAGGAATAAACTTCATTAAAAGTTCTACATTTCATTAGTTTACATCATTTTGAAATTCAAAACATAAAGACCACTTTTATGTGGTCGAAGTTCAAAAAAAAATTGTTGTTGGTCGATTCCTTTATAAAGTGTGACACAGGTGTGTGCTTTTACCCAAGGGCTTGTGGAACACCATAACAAGAGATAAGGTAATTCAGGATAAATTTGGTAATTTTATTTCCTGTTATGTAGATCATCAGAATGGCTTTGACCCACTTGGTAAAGTACTCAGTGGCCTTTATGATGAACTTGTGGCCATTAGATGAGGTGAGAGTAATCCTTCCTATGAGGTCAAGCCCCCACTGCGAGAAAGGACAAGGTCTAATCATTGGTTACAACTCCTAAGCTGGAGCATGAATAAGATCTCCATGATGTTGAGATTGGACACACTTCTGCCCATACTGATGGGCTTCTCTTTCCATGGTTGGCCAGTAGTACCTCGTCCTCAATAGTTTCTTATCTAAATTCATACCACTAGAATGTAAACTGCATATGCCATCATGTACTTTTATTAAGGTGGTAAAGGCTTCCTCTTGTTTAAGACATTGTAGTAATGTCCCTTCGATGCTTCGACGGTATAAGGTATCACCTAGGATCACGAATTAGGATACCTTTTTGACAAAGGTCTTCTTAAGGTTGGAGGTGATATCAGATGGGAGAGTTCCCCTGCTAAGGTAGGTGAATATATCATGATACCATAGGGATCTAAGACCAATGATAACACACATAAATTCAGATTCAAGGATTTTGAAAGTTGGTATGAGAATTTTTTCTACCAAGAATTTGCATTGAAGGAAGTTGTGCGGCATGTCTAATAATGATCCAATTATTTCCATAGCATCTACTACTCAGTTGTTCATGTGAGGAATATGCTCAAAAGTTATATCAATGAAAAGGTCCTTGAGATTTTCTACCATCTTCTTATAAGGAGTGATTTATCATCCTTAGTTTGGTAGTCGTCATTGACTTGGTTGATAACCAGTTGTGAGTCCCCATAGACTTTCAAATCTTTTGTTTTCCATTGAACTAATATCCGTGATTAGGGCTTCATATTTTGCAATGTTGTTAGTACATGGAAATGATAGCCAATATGACTTTAGAATGCAATCACCTTGAGGGGTAATAAAGATAATACCCACCCCTGATCCATGTTGGGTGAATGACCCGTCAAAGTGTATTTTCCATCGATCGATTGTATTGACAAGGAAGACCAGTTCATCAAGAAATTCAGATATCAAAGGGTTATCTGCATAGATAGGTGCTTCTGCTAGTTGGTATGCGATCACTTGTCCTTTGATTTCCTTGCGCTCTATGTACTCTATGTCAAATTTAGTCAAGATCATTACCCATTTGGTCATTCACCCAAAGAGAGTTGCTTTGGATAACATGTACTTCAATGGGTCGATCATTGCAATAAGCTTGATTTGATGTGATAGCATGTAGTATCTAAAATTTTGTGAAGAAAAAACCACCGCTAAACATGCTTTATCAATGGATGAATAGTTCATTCCATAGCCTACCAAGGTCCTGCTAATGTAATAAATAGCTCTACATGATGTTGCTTCAAGATATATAGGATCAATGGCTTGTTTGGTATCGGCAACATGAGAACTAGAGGTACCAATATGTAGTCCTTGATCTATTGGAAAAATTTATCACACTTCTCATCCCACTTGTAAGTTATCCCTTTATGGAGAAGATGCGAGAAAGGGTGGATTTTATTTGATAACTGTGTTATGAACCTTCTAATGGATTGCAACTTCCTTATAACCCTCTCATCTGCTTTAGTGTTTATGGTGGTTCCATGTCTAGGATGGCTTTGACTTTTTCTAGATCAATTTCTATCTCTCTTTGTGATACGATGTAGCCAAGAAGCTTTCATGATGTAACCCCAAAGACACACTTTTTCAGGTTTAGATATACATTATAGTCTTCGATCCTATCGAAGATGGGTCCCAATACCTCTATATGCTCACTCCTTTTCTTTAACTTGGCCAAAATATTATCCACATAGTCTTCGGCTATTTTATGGATCATATCATGAAAGATGAGGGTCATTGCTCTTTGATAGGTTGCTCCTGCATTCTTTAGCCTAAATGGCATGTTCCAGCAATATGTTCCCCATTGACACGTGAAAGTAGTTTTGTGTTGATCCTCCTTGGTGATTATGATTTGATTATATCCTAAAAACCATCCATGAGTGATAGAATTTCATGCCCAACTATTAAATCCATGATGATGTCGATGTTAGGAAGAGGGAAATCATCCTTCAAGAATGCCTTGTTTAAATCTCTGAAATGCATGCATATTCTAATGCCCCAATGGGTTTGGAGACCGGTACTAGGTTTGAAACCCACTCAGGATAATCTATCGATTGGATAAATCCGATATCAAGAAGCTTTTGTAACTCAAGTTTTACAAAGAGTGCTATTTGAGGGTGCATCTTTCTCAATTTTTGCTTCATTGTTTTGGCTTTAGGACAAACTGCTAAGTGATGCACAACCACTTCTGGGTTGATCCCTAGCATATATGTGTATGACCATGCAAATTGATCTCTTCTCTCTTTCAAGAATGCTGCTATGTTTTTTTGTTCTTCATCTAACAAGGATTTGGCATGGAAAGTGATCTTGGGTGCTTCTTCTATTCCCACATTGACTGGAGTGGCCTTTTCTACTAGAACTACAGACTTCTTTAGATGCGTTGCACTAAGGGGGATATTGAATCCCTCATCCTTGGGTGCCTTAGAGAGGTTTTCACCCTCGGATGCGTCCTTTATTTTTACTATTTTAGGATCAAAAAGTGCCACAGTGCGGTTCACTCAAAGATCTGCATGTTAGTTGCATGTTGTCCATTTTATGACTAAAGGATTCAATCATCTACCATGGTAAGTTGTCATGAAGTCCCATGAATTTTGAGATTGCTTTATCATTTTTGAATAAATCTAGAATCGACAGTCCTTGTTGATCCCAGTCAATGAGTTGTGGATATATTAGGCTTATTTCAGTGGTTTGGTCATTTGGGGTGGAAGATGTTATGGATATCATTAAGAGAGAGTTATTCTCAAATAGGTCAGCAACATCAAGGGTGAAGCCATCTAGGGTAGTATCACACGATGTTGGTAACCAAAAGGAAGCCTCAACCCATTTAGCAAAAGTACCTTTGCTAAGAAGGGTAACCTTGCTAGTAGTACATCCTAAGCTGAGATTCTTTGGGCGTTTCTCAGGAAAGATGGGCTCTAGCTGACCGTTGTAATTTTTTCCTAGTTTCTCATTCTTGTTATATCCCCACCCCTTCATTAGTTTCAAGCCTTTGTTGTCATCTTCCATGGGAAGAGCGGGGATGGGTTATTCATCTTGATATAGTAGTTTAGAGACATCCTCCTCATTGACATCTTCTTTGTTCAAATCCCCCAACTTGGTGAAGGTAGTAGCTGCCATCTTTATTGTTTCATGGACTTTGTTGCTAGGTGTGGGTTTCCCATGAGATTTGGGAGAAAGAGGTAGCTCCCCCAACATAAAATTATCCTTCATTAGTTTATAGTTTCCACAAACATCATCCTAGATCACTGCTTTGATGTTGGGAATGTTCTGCACAATGGATGTGTTTTTCTATGAGGTAGATGCAAGGGTAGAGGGATCAATGAACGAGGTAGAAGGTGTAGGCCCTTCATCATTTTTAGGGATCTATGGTATTTTATAAAACTTGGCCTTAAGGTTCTTACAGTAGTAAAAAGGCTCAGGATCTCCATGGATGGTAACTTCTCTATCCTTAAAAGGAAAATTTACACATTGATGATAGGTTGAAGCTATAAATTTTAGGGCATGGATCCATGGTCAACCAAGCAAGACGTTGTAGGGAAGATCAAAGTCTAACACTTGGCATGTAGTCTTTACAATGATGAGTCCCACTTGGAGGGTAGTGCGATGATGCCTTGGGATACCTACTCTTGATCGTCATATGCTCTAATGGTGGTATTCTTTGCTTTCTCAATAGCATCTTCTGAGTAACCCAAGTTCTTGATCAACTGAAAAGTGCAAATGTTCAGACCAACACCTCCATCTACTAAGACTCTTTTAAGCTTATTCTTATGAATAATAACCTCTAGGTGTAAATCATGGTTATGAGATGGTTGTGATGGTAGGTCTTGTTCCGAGAAGGTGAGGAGATGATTAGTGATATGCCCCACCATAGCTAGAAACTATTCTATATCAATAACCTCAATGACAAATGATGAAGACAAAGCTTTCTCTAGGATTTCCCGATGTGCATGGGATAGCCTCAATAGTTCTAACATAGAAATTTGTGTGAGTGTCTTCTTAAGTTGATCTAGGAGACTGTACTTGCTAGGGTTTGATGTTGGTAAAGTAGGTTGTACCCTAGATTGAGATGGGACTCCTTGGATGGTGACTTTTCCATGTTGCATGGTGACTCCACACTCTACACTAGGCCTTTTGATGGTGACAACGATGATGACACTATCATAGGAAGTGACTACATTGGAGTAGACATGTTGCACATTTGTGTAATACTTACCTTTTCCATTGTTGTTTCCTTTTCTATGATCTAGCATAGGGTTCTTTTATATCTTAAGATCCTAGTTGCCAATTGGTACCTCAACAGATATGTCTCCATTCTCAATAAGATCTTGGATAACATTTTTGAGCCTCATGTAGTTCGATGTTTTGTGTCCTTTGATTTTGTGAAAGTCACAAAGATATTTTTTGTTGTAGCAGGGTGGTTTATCATGTGGTTCTTGGTAGTTTTCAAAATTGGGAAGCATTATCAAGTTTGACTCTACCAATTTCTTCATGATAGTTTCAATAGGTTTCGATAACTATGTGTATTTAAGTTTCAGATAGTTATTCCTGTTGGGAGTTTGTCATTGTTGCATTTCGATGTTATTGACCTAGTTGTTTTGTGATGATGTTGTTTGTTGCATACTTGGTTGATAGTTAGCTATTTGGTTGGTGTTTGGCCTAGGAGCACTTAGCACCACCTTAGCATCTACCACACCATCATTCATCATGTTCTTGTTCTTAGCCTAGGCACGAGGCTTGTCATTTGAACTAGTTGATGGGCGATTTTCCTTGTAGGCTTGAGTATTTCCCTATGAGATTGCACTACATTTTCAAGTGAAAGGATAGATCTGGATCTACATTCTCTATAATAATCCCTACTTTTTGTTCATCGGGAATGGGCCATTTGCTCCTACTAGCTCTTTGTCTCCATCATTGCAAGAAATTGGTGAAATATTCTCCTTTGTTTTGTTGGAAAGTATACAACTCAGATTTTAAGCTTGCGTCCATGTCAAGATTAAAGGAGAAGTGATGTATGAATTTATCAGCGATTTCTTGGAAGGATTTGATTCCTGGAGGCAATTGAGAAAACCAATCAATGGTTGGGCCTATCAAGCTTCATGGAAAGAGGTGCATCAAATAGGAATCATTATAGGCAACCTCCATACACATGATGTTAAATTCTTTGACATGGTCCACAGGACTTCCTCTCCCTTTGTATTTATCAAATTTGGGTACTTCAAAATTGGGAGGGTACAATACAATTGTGATGTTTCGATCAAATGGATATGGACATAGGTTTTGTTGTGTATGGGGCCTCTTCATTTTTCCCATCCATATATCTTTCATTTCTTGTGTTAACACCTTAAGTTGTGATGCTACATCGCCTTGTGGGTTTGACAGAGGAACATATGTTGCATATTGTGGGATGGTGGATGATTTGTACATGGGATTCTAGTATGATGGGGTGTTGTATGGTGTGTATGGTGGTGTAGGATATTATGAAGGTGATTGCGGTCAAGGTGTATATGTCCCTAACATGTTTGTATTGATGATGTTCTATTGAGGATTATAGTAGGAACCTTCTTGTTGTTGTTGTTGGGCATACTGTTGATCTAGTAAAGCTTCTTGTTGTTGTTGGGCCACCAGGGTTGTTTGTTGTGCTTGTTGTTGTTGTTGGGATACTAAGGCTTCTTGATGTTGTTGTTTTTGTTGTTGTTGTGCTGCTAAGGTTGCTTGTTGTCCTTCTAAGGCCGCTTATTGTTGTTGTTGTTGTTGTTGTGTTGCTAGGGCGGCTTGTTATTATTGTTGTTGTTCTTGCACTACTAGGGATGCTTGTTGTTGTTATTGTTGTGTTACTAGGGTTGCTTATTTTTGTTTTTCTTGTTGGATGTCTTGTTGATAATCTTGTTGTGCTTTTTGTAAAGCTAATGCATGTGCTTGCAATATAGGAGCAGTTGATTGTTGGGACATCTGTGATGTGTTTTGGGTGTTGATGTTTTAAGTGGATTGTAGGTTGTTTATGAGAGGTTGGTGGTTTCCTTGGTTTAACATTTATTACAATATGGTGGATTGGGATGGAGGAATGTAAATTTGAGGTCCCATTTGATTTTGCATGACATGGGGCACCAAGGGGAAAGATGATGATGATTCCATTAGATATTGTGATGGCAATGGCACGCTCAACCCTTGTAATTGATCAAAAGGGTTCCCTTGACCAAAGAGTAGGGGGTTCCCTTTTTTTACTTGAGGTGGGATCAAGGTAGTACCTTAGTTGATGAGGTTTGTGACTAAGGGGTTGTTTTTATTTGGGTTGGTGATGGTTGGGATGGATATGTTTTGTGAAACCAATGCTACGGATGAACCAATTGGGGAGTTGGATAAATATGTCCCTATTTGCATTAAGGGTTGACTTTGTGTTAGGGTGTTGGCATGCCCTTGTTGATCCATACTACCTTGTGTGATATTGGGCACACTTGTGGTACTTGTGTGGATGGATGAAGATAGGTGACCTTGATATGTTGAGGTTGTCATGGATTCATGAAGTGTAATTGGTTTATTTTGTTGTAAGGGGTGTTTAGCAGTGGTAGGAGCACAAAAGGTAGGTGTCCAAGTGGTGTTTTGAGATGGATTGGTGTTTAGGGTACCCACAAGTGTGTTTCTTTCCAATGGAAGAGTATGGCCAAAGTCCTTAGAAAGACTAGTTGCAATACTAGGAATGGGTGTTTGATTTAGCCCTAGCAATGGATTTGTTTGAATGGTGGATGAATTCAAGCCTTGTGTTAATGGTTGTGCAAAAAAAATGGGCAAACTGGAGCCATGTTTTCTAAGGCTTGATGTTCTTTTTTGTACTCCATGATTTCTTCCTTAGTAAGTCTAAATGGGTTATCTGTAATGTCTTCTATCTCATATGGTCCTGACAGAGATGAGGGTTGTTGTGATGGGGTAACATGACTTCTTGGATCAAATTCTTGAGGATTGGGATCACTTGAGGTGAATTTGACTTTGGTTTTCTCCATGATTCTCTTGTGTTGTGATCTTGTCTTTACAATTAATTTTGGGTCACCTATGGGAGAGTTATGTTGAGATTTGTAATGTTTAAACTCTCTAGTTGACTCAAATCTAGGTAAAAGGGATATTTTAAGTCTTTTTGGAGCGATGATGGTAATGGGAGATGAAAAGGGTGAATTATGTGGAGAGTGATCTTTGTAAATGCTTTGGGACAACACTTTTGACTTAAAGTTTGATGTTTGATGTTTGGATAAATGATTTTAATGAACTTGTGAATCTTTAGGGTGGACTTGTGACCTTCAAGATAAACTATTCCAAAGATGATAACTAACTTAACTAAGTGCATGGAAAAGGATTCATTTCACATACAAAGTAGCTAAGTTAGGGTTTGGGTTGATAGATGTCTAACTTCAAAGTGTTGGTGTGTTCAAAAGTTTGTAAAGTTTGGTGAAGTGAAGGATGAAATTTGATAAGGGGTGGATGAAATGTTTTACCCAATGTTGACCTAGAGTGAACCTTTGTTTTCCAAGACCAAGGTAGTGAGAAACATGTTATACATCTAAAGTGTTCAAACCCTAAAGACTCAATGATTAAGGAGAAGTTATTATGAAATGTGTAGATTGGGTTCATCCATGAAATAGCATAGAAAATGTCTCCTTATTAATCTATCTCTATTGTGGTGATTCCTTAAGATATGTTTCCAAATGTACTTTGCACTATGATGTCTAAATTTAAAATTGCAGCATGTAGACCTTCTCTTGGGGATTTTGATTTTGTGAGGGATCATTAGAGAAGGAAAAGATTGTGAAAAAGAGGATATTTATTGCCATGTGGGAGGTGGTAATATGGGCCTTCCGACCACAATATCGGCTTGTTCCTCTTGTTCGTCCAAGATGTATGTTGTGTTTCCCCACTGGATGGGTGTTTCCTTTGTTTCAAAAGTGAAGCTTCTCAAACTAATAATTATATTTGTTTGTTCTCCTTCAATAAGTTCAAAGTTTGGTTGAATGATAAAGGGTGTAAGGTTTGTTTGTTCAACCAGAGTGATTAGATTCCAAATGGTCATGTGGGGTTCAATTTGTCATTTTATCTTGCTTAAATGAGATTATTTTTACCACAAACACTTTTTCTTTCTTAAGTGAACAAACTAAATGTCTATTTCAAAAACATCATTCTTTTCGCAAAGTCCATTTTGTAAAAAGGATGAAGTTAGGGGCATAGTTACCTAGGTTAACTTTAGGAAGCATGGATTGAGATGTAAACCAAAATATTTAAAGTCTCTAATAATAAATCCTTAGGAAAAGCATCAATATCAAGGTTTTTTCAAAGGGTATTCATACTTAGACCAAAGGGTTTGAAATTTTGAAAAGACTTGTTGATGTTTGTTTGTAATTGTTTTGGAATCAAGCAAGTGTTAAACTGACTCACAAGCATTTATAATCCTAGGTAGAGCGGGTACATATTTCTTAGTAGGCTTACCATCATCCCCTAAGAGATGATTAATCCATGAAGATGAAATGGACAAATAGGCTATGTCAAGGAAATGTACCATCTTGACACACCAAGCAAAGGAATCCCTTCCCCATTTGCTTTATTGCCTCAATCAAAAATTAGACATGGTAAGTAACTTCTGGGAGTGGTGCTCCTCCCATGCACTACCTCAAAATACATTTTAGAATTGGACTTGGTTAGCCACTACAAATAAGGATTTTAATAACCATATGCGGGATAAACTGATGTTATACACGCAGTGATTCACTCAATTAAGAGGCCTCCTAGCCCTTAGAAATATCTAAGGGTTTTAACACATCACAAGGATACTAAGGGAGACATTCATTGGTATAGGAAAACCACAACTAGTTGGTTAATGACTTTAGTCATAACCAATTATTTATATAGCGGATCAAAATGAAAGCATCACTTGGGTCATTCCCTCTCACAAGTTGGGAGGCAGGCCCTCTAAAGGTAACACATGTTTGAA
>CM021102.1:456576811-456621378 GCA_007115665.2 Sequoiadendron giganteum
ATTTTGAATTTAATAGCTATTTATTATTGATTTTCTACATGGACTATATATAAAGTCCTTATTGATAGGCTAATTGAAAAACATCTATAACTTTTAAACAGTTAAACATTTTTTAAATCTGAAAGATGCGTCACACTTTACGCTTCACAAATTATCTAGTTATAAAAACAAATCATAATTTTTTGACCAAGTTAGGGTGGTCAAAAAATGGTTTTGAATATTTTTAATAAATCCTACTAGAAAATTCATAACTAAATATTTACTTGCAAAAAAATTACCAAAAAGTGTGTCACATCTAGGCATGTGTCCTCTACTTATATTGAAATATTCAAAACAAACTATTTATTTTTGCTCCCAATTAGGGTGGTCGAACAAACACTTGCTTTTTAGTTTTTCTTGAAAATTTAGTACTAGTGCATTAAAATTTCAAATCTTTACCAAATAGATTTACTTTTTTCCAAAAAAGGACTAGTAGCTTAGAAACTACATTTAATTTTATACAAATTATGTTCTTACATATTTTTCAAATTATGTTAATAACCTATTCGAATTTTATGTCAAGTTGCATAACTCTATTTTTCTGAATTTTAATGCCACTTAAGGGCCTATTTTGGACCCCCATGATTTTGCACTGACCCTATGACCAAAAGGCTCTTTTAGACAAATAAAAACTTCAATAGAGACTCCCTCTTATAGAAACCATTCTCAAATATTAAACCCTTACTAGTTTCACAAATTTGTTTCCTTCAAAATAATCGAAAACTAGAGTGTGGACTAAAATCTTGGACCACTTAGGAAGATACATGGTATTTTGAACAATCAATGATCAACAATCAGTCCTTTAGATGATTTACAAACCAATATCTATAGCCTCTAGCACCCAACATCCCATAGACCTTAAGGAAGGAGAGAAAATCAAGACCAAACATATAAGAGGCAACAAGACCCATGGTTGTTGCATGCAGAGTCATTCCAAAACCATAACAAATTCAAAATAAATGGCCTATATCTCTCATTAGGATATTTTTGTGGGAAGAACCTCAAAAACCCTCATAATTATGGCAAGGTTTCCCATACCTCATTATATTTCTATTTCAAATCATGCTCAGTAGTGAAAATGAGGATTTTGTGGGTCGTAGAAACCTCTAGAAAGTTGCAACTATTGAATTAGGTATTATTGAAGTGAAATAGAATTCATTGGGTAGATAAATGAGCACATTGATTAGTGGCATGAAATCTAAGTTTGTTGGTGCCTAATAGGAGTTGAGGTCCAGGGGGAACCTAAGGAAATTCACTTGCATGAATGGAAATAGAATTAGGAACTTTAGGGGAAGTGAAAAATCCAGTTCAAATCTCAAGGTATAAGAGAATAGAAGTTTTGGAGACTAGACTTTAGGAAGAACTTCAAATAGGGATCAAAAATAAGGAAGCAACAAGGATTAGGAATTGGGGTGGACCTAGCATCTGGAACTAGGATCCAATGTCTAAGGTTCTCCTACAAGCTTGAGGTCCAATAGGGAACCCAAATGAGAATATATTATGAAAAAAATTAGGGTTATGACCTTGGAATATAGTTAGCCTTTGGGACTAATTTCCTACGTGAAAGTTCATTTTGAGGACCCATGATTCATTAAGGAATGGGAAAGAAAAGAGGTAGAAGTGATCAATAAGATGGAAGAACTTGGTACTTGGGTTAAGTGCCAAGGTCCAGGGTTCCCTCATGAGCTCAAGGTCTAGAGGATAACCCTAACAAAAGAGGGTGGAAGGACAAGGAAGGGATTGGGGTTATGAGAGAACCTTGAACGTAGGAACCTAACACAACCTCAAAACATAATCCAAAGGTTCCAAGTTTTCTTGTGAATTTTCAACCTAGGGAAGAAGATAGAGACATCCAAACACATAAAACTCTTAATACAATGAAAGAACACATGAATTCCAACATGAGGGGATTTAGAAATAAATAAA
The DNA here is from genome assembly GCA_007115665.2 of Sequoiadendron giganteum. Taxonomy (NCBI): domain Eukaryota; kingdom Viridiplantae; phylum Streptophyta; class Pinopsida; order Cupressales; family Cupressaceae; genus Sequoiadendron; species Sequoiadendron giganteum. The sequence continues at coordinate 456,578,777 of CM021102.1, forward strand.
CAATAAAAATTTGGCTCAAAATATTAAGGACTTAGTCAATTTTTAACAAATTTTAGAAGGGGTCCCAACACTATAACTATTTTTGTTCTATGCATTATAGTAATACATTTTTATACACAAATATAATGTAATCATTAACAAATTGTAAAAAATATGAAATGGGTTCTAGCTTTTATTTTCAATTTTTTTAATCTTCACTCTTCACATATGAGAGTTTAAATTAAAGAATGGATCACGTATATACCTTATTTTGATTGTGTGCATGATTAATTAATATACACAATATGTGTTATATTAATGAGTTATATAGTGATTTTCCCTAATTATTTACAATGTATTAGTGTATTTTCTCTATATATTTTGTTTATAATTTTGTGTTGAATTGAATGTGGTTTAGAATCTTATTAATCTTTGATCATGACACAATGTAATTTATGGATGATTGATCATGATTTTTTTGTTGGTGAACTCAAGAATTTTTTACTCGGCCTAAGATTAAAATGCAACATCTAGAGGACCTCTTCCAATATTGGGTATTATCACCCCTACATTAACACTTTCAATTCAAACTTGCAAGCTCAATGGCCTAATGAAGGCATATGGATTGTGATCTCAATGGCCCAATGGGGCGGTTTAAACCATGGTGCATTTTCCAAAATGACATATTTTTAACCATTGCACCATGCCCTTAATTATAGTCATTGATTATGTTTTATTCATGGTGTCTTGTTAATGAATTAAACTAGAATTTTGGATTCTATATTTCTTTGTAAAATAAATTATTTACTCCTTAGATTGGATATTGGTTGATTTTATTTTGAAAAGGGTGTGTAGATTGGCTATTATATAGTTTTGAATGGGAAATTTAGATCTAGATAAAAAAAATATCATTTTTTTCCATATTTAAGCTTTATCACCATCTATTGTTATTTTAATGTGAATATAAAAGATTTAATGTGTCATGATATATATATACTTTTCAAAATTAAATAATGTAGACTATGGTAAATTATTATAGTTATATATGTTTTTATGTGATGTCATTGTATGCATAGACCCGTTTGCTAAATATTTGTAGATGAGGATTCAATGAGAGTTCTCTTATAAAAATTATAGTGTATATATTGAGTTTTGGTTGATGTTGCTTGTCAAATCTATACTGGGTTGCATAAGAGATGTAGATTTATATATGCATGGGCTATCTAGTCCTAAGGAAATGCCCATGTTCTATAATGCACATGGATAATATTAAATCATGATTTTCATTCCATCTAGCTCATTTATTGGATTTGGTATAGTCATACCCCTACACAACAAGTCTAAGGCATTCATATTTTAATGGGGTGGCTATGTTTGAACCATGTGTTGCCCATTATTTTCCTAGAAATGTCATATTGGAGAGGCATTCCTGTTGATGGTGTTTTTATGCACTTCACAACACAGGTAATACGTAGGTGCATTACCTCTCTTGAAAGACAATTTCCCACAATCAGATTGCAAAACACTATCCCAAGGTCTCTCGGATGTCAAGTCATGACGATGCTTGGAATATTTTAGTTGATTTATGTGATTTGCTGGAATCACAAGGTGGACTTACGGATGAGTTACAAAGCGGGAAAGTTGGATTTGCAAATGGAGTTCTTGAGATGGGAAAGTTGCTGAGTGTTTGTTGCAGTTCAAATAGCAGTCTGGAACTCCATTTCAACATCAAATTTAGCTTTACAATGTGCAATGAACCTTGTCGAAGGTTACTTATTAAAAAAAAGGAAAAGGGGCAGGGAAGAGAGAAGGTTCCTGGATCTTAAACTACGAATGAACAGTGATCATGGTGGCTGCTACAATAGACAAACTCCCTAAACTAGCTTTTGCTTGGCCAAAAGGATCCTACAGTTACACAAAACCAGTGCAATCTTATAAGGACTAAAGATTTCTAGTTTGCATACACACATCATGAACATGCAAATGAACTAAGTTGCAGCAATCAAATAAAGAAGCCCAGGCTAACTTTGCACAGCAACTTGCCATCAACAAGTGCCAAAAGTATGGGCTGGAAATTCATCAAATATTGTAACAAAAATCACCATTACCACTTCCATTCAAGAAACTACAACTAAAACTAAATTGGAAGGTAGAACCATGCACACATAATGAGTAAACTCAAAAATAACACCCATAGATCATGCAATGCTGATTTCTATTACTCCAGAATATTTTTACAACAGCTCTCCAACAACTACAAATGAGGGGAAGACACCTATTTATAGTTTACCAAAGCCCAAATGAATGGCTATGATTGAGTTACATCGTGTGGCCCAGATTCAATTACATTAGGGCTTCACCTACCCCACAATATTCAGCAATTTAAAATACATCTATTGTCTTTTCCCTATTTTGTCTTGTAGTGGCCAGTCACTGTAGCAGTTTTGCCTTCTAGCTAATTTCCCTTTTACTGTAGCTGAAACTAACTGAAAGCTACCTTCTCCCAATGGAATTTCAGTATTCCTCATTGGATCAAATGGTTCTATCGACGGACCCATGGTAGGCTTCTTGAAACCAGAAATGAGAGGTCGAAATGTTGTTCTGGAAATATTATTTTGAAAAGGTCGACGGAGCACGAAACTCCGGATAGTACTTCTCGCATGAAAATTTGGAATTTGAAAGGTCAAGGGAGGATAAGACCCCATTTTACCATTTGGGTCGAAGTCCATTTTCAAATCGGAGGTGCGCTTGAATGTTCCGTAGATTAGATCCCGGAATGTCATTATGGAAATTTTGTTTTGAAAACGGTTGCGAGAGCACGGATCTCCGAATGGTATCTCTCGGCTACAAATTTGAAATTTGAAAGGTCAGGGGATGATAAGATCCATTTTTACCATCTGGGTCGAAGTCTGTTTTCAAATTGGAGGTGCGCTTGAACGTTCTGGAGATTGGATCCCGGAATGCCGTTCTGAAAAATTTTGTTTTGAAAACGGTTACGAGAGCACGGATCTCCGAATGGTATCTCTCAGCTGAAAATTTGAAATTTTAAAGGTCAGGGGAGGATAAGATCTATTTTTACCATCTGGGTCAAAGTCCGTTTTCAAATCGGAGGTGCGCTTGAATGTTCTGAAGATTGGATCCCGGAATGCCATTCTGGAAATTCTGTTTTGAAAACGGTTGCAAGAGCATGGATCTCCGGATGGTATCTCCCGGCTGCAATTTTGAAATTTGAAAGGTCATGGGAGGATAAGATCCATTTCTACCATCTGAGTTGAAGTACGTTTTTAAATCAAAGGTGCGCTTGGATGTTTCGGAGATTGGATCCCAGAAATGCTCGAAATTCTGGTTGTAAAAATCCACTTAGAACCGATGGTAACTTCCTATTGAAAAATTTGAAATTTGAAAGGTTTGGTGAGGATGAAATCCAATTTTGGCATCTGGGTCGAAGTCCATTTTCAAATTTGAGGAGCTCTTGGATGTTCTGGAGATTGGATCCCGGAATGTCATTCGAATTATGTTTGAAATAACTCATGAGACCATAGAACTTCCTGATGGTACCTTTCGGCTGCAAATTTGAAATTTGAAAGGTCAGGGGAGGATAAGATCCATTTCTACCATCTGGGTCGAAGTTCGTTTTCAAATCAGAGATGCACTTGGATGTTCCGGAGATTGGATCCCGGAATGTCGTTCTGGAAATTCGTTGCAGGAAAGCCACTGCAGGGAAGCCGCTACAAGAAAGTCGTTGCAGGGAAGCCATTGCAGGGAAGCCGTTGTAGGGAAGCTGCTATAGGAAAGCCGTTGTAGGAATGTCATTGCAGGAAAGCCGTTGGAGGGAAGCCGTTGCAGGGAAGCCTTTGCAGGAAAGTCGTTGCAGGGAAGCCGCTGCAGGGACATAGTTCTGGAATTTTCAAAACTTCCTGAAACTTAACGAAACCTTGTCAGTTCACTTAGGCACCACAAAACATCCAAAATCCATAGGAAATCTATCCCCAAAGTCAAAGAATGAAGGAAAAAGCGAATTGAGCGAGCGGGGGGCCGAAGCCCGAAAAACCCAAGACTTAGCAATTTTTTATTTTAGGGGAAAAATATGGTCAACCAAAAATGAGACTTTGAAGGGCACGTTGACCAACTAGGACAATAAAATGAGGGGCACACAAAACAAGACGGGAGCAGAGAAGCCCGTCGAGAGCAAAAAAAGAGGGTCCCTGCCAACGGTGGGGCGTGTGTGCAAAATATGCACAACAATTCCCTCACCATATATGTGCCTAATATCAACCATGTAACTCACTTATAAATTTGCAAGATAACTTTTGATTTCATTGCTTGGTTGAGAATGATATTGTCTTCGACATTTATATAAATTCAGTTTGTGTTGTCATATTGTAAATGTGAGATTTTAAATTATAAAACTAATTTTACCATTTAAATATCTCTAAATAAAAAATATTGGAGGATTATATTATTTATTCTAATAAATATATTTGAAAATGCATGGTGGACTTGTTTGTATTTATTTAAATTCATTTTTTAACAATAGTGAAATTATTTGGTATTTTTCTAACATGAAAAAATCATATTGGTTAAAGATCAAATTTGAGAGAATTTCTTTGATAATGCATGCTATTAAATTGAGAATTATTTTATAAACCATTTTCATAAAGAAATGAACCTATATATTGGTCCATCATTTAATTGCAGGAGGTTTTTGGGATGAGGAACTTAGACATATTTAAGATGTAGTTTTTACAATAGTCCTATAGAATTGAGAAATTGTAGTTATATGATTATTAAAATAAAATTTTCTCTATAAATAAACACTCCATATATATAGTTGCAAACTTTAAGTTTGTCCTAAGAAAGGGTACTAATTTGTTTTTCCATAAACATGTGAACTTTTATATCAATATGGAAGCTTGCATGTTATTTGATTTTAACTTTAATTTATATTATATGTATGTTATAATCCCTTAACACATTCCCACACAAGATGAGGTTCAAAGTATCATTGGTCCATCAATGTAGTCCACTCTCCCCTACTATTTTTACTCTATATTTAGATGGCATTAAGGAAATTATTTCAAGTTGCTTCTAGACATAGATGGTTTCTTATTATACAAAGTTTATATTGTTATTCTTTTATTTTTTGTTGAAATTATTTTATTTTTTCACTCAAACGAAGGTCTCTAGAGATAGATGAATATCCTAGCATCATTTTTTTAGCCATGAGCCTTACAGAAAAAATGTTGTTAGTTTATTTGGTTGACCTTTGCGACAAGGGTCAAAAATTTATATGGGTTGAAGTAATAAATGTTATATATGTATTTTCTTCAATGATAAAGCCTTTGTCTAATTAATAGTAAATAATATGTACCATAGTAGTGTTAAATTAATGTAATTAGGAAGGATTTTTAATAAATTTTTAAAAATATAAATATTTTTAATATTAGATGTCAATATATTACTAGATTAGTTTCATAATTTTCTCCACATAATTAATGATGTCTTAATGTCAAATTACTAATTTGAATGTATTATAATGGTCTTGAATCAATTCATAAATTATAATTTAGATTTTTTCTTTTATTTCCATTTGTGTTTATTAATTTTAATTGTGTAAAAATAGACTAATATGGTGTTATGTTTAGACAATTAACTATAATATAATTTCTTAATGTGATCTCTTAATAGGTATATTAAAAATACATGGTGAACTTCTTTTCATTATTTAACGATAGTGACATTATTTGACATTTTTCTAACATGAAAAAATTGTATTGATTATAGATAAAATTTGAGAGAATTCCTTTGAGAATGCATAGTATAATACTATTATTTGCAAATTATTTTATTTACTATTTTGCATAAAGAAATGAGCCTATGCATTAATCTATTATTTCATCACATGAGGCTTTTAGGATGAGGAACTTAAACATATTTAAGATGTAGCCTCATTGAATGGGATTGGAAACCTATTTTTTCTCCTACAATAATCTTGTGGAATTGAGAAAATGTAGCTATATAATTATTAAAACAAAAAAAATCTATAAAATAGAAGCTCCATATATATATAGTTGCAAAATTTAAGCTTTTTCCTAAGAAGGGGTGCTAAAAAAACTTCTCCATAAACATATAGACTTTTATATCAATATGGCAGGTTATATTACATTGGGTTTTAACTTTAACTTATATTGGACAACAAGGTAATCCATTCTCCCCTACTATTTTTTCTATATATATAGATGAGATTGAGGAAATTATTTTAAGTTCCTTAGACATAGATGGTTTCTAGTTGTACAAAGTTTGTATTGTTATTTTTTACTTGTTACATTAACGTCATTATATTTTCCACTCAAAGGAAGGTTTCCAAAGATAGCTATATATACCAATGAGCTTTATAGACAAAATATGGTTGATTTATTTGGTTGATCTTTGTGGAAAGGGTCAAAATTTAATATGACTTTAAGTCACAAATGTTATATGCATTTCTTTCAATGGAAGCACATTGTCATGCCTTTATCTATGTTAATAGAAAGAAGACCTCTCATGGTAGTGTCAAAATAATATAATTAAGAATGTGTTTCAATAAATCCAAAAAAAGATGTAAATATTTTTAATCTTACATGTTAATATACTATTGATGTAGTTTCATAATTTTCTCCATAGTGTTCATATTTTTTGATGTCAAATTACAAGTTTCAATGTCTTACAATGACCTTGCACTAGTTTATAAATTGTACTTTTGATTTTTTTTCTTTTATTTTTATTTTTGTATGTTAATTTTAATTATATAAAAATAGATGAATATGATGTTATGTTTACACAATTAACTATAATATGATTTCTTAATATGGTCTCTTATAAGATATAGTTATGATATTTATGTATTTTATGTTTTTTTGTATTATAAGGGGTAAACGTTTTTGATCTGGAGTTATGAATTGGTGAGGTCACAAACGAGGGACCCCATCTTCAATATAAACACTTTCCAATAACATCTTAATGGAGTTTGAATTTTGATAGATCAATAGAAATATTTATATATTTTTATGTTGTCGAAAAATTTTACTATTTATTTAAATATCTTAATCAACTTTTATACATTTGAAATTTCTTGTATCAAAATGAATTGTAATAATAAACAAACATTCAAATGCATTGGATAAGTGATTCAATGCATTATATAATATATAGACAGAGACATAAAAAGAGGAAGAGGAAGAGGAAGTCGCAGAGGCAGAGAAAGAGGGTGATGATCATTTAAAGAGAATCACATTTAGTGGGCTTGAAGGAGGATGTGTTCCGAGCATTGTCTTAAAGGATGTGGAAGTTCTGCTGTTGTATGTTCCCGAAGATGGAAACATACCCCAAGGATTCACCTATGGCGAGGCACAAGAGACTCTCAGATGGATTAACGAAAAAATTCTCTTGTGGAAGGTCATAATTAACGCCGCCTTTGAAGTTGAAGGCGAGAGAAGGCAGCTTGACATTATCTAATGTCTGGTAACACAGATCGTAATCCCCCGAAGACCCCTCGATAGGAGTCACACCAACGGCGGACTGAATTGCTTCCTTGAGAGGAGAATAAGCAGCCTACGGTAGAAGGGTGGTTCCGGAGTCGATTTTTGTCGGTACCTTAAGCGTTGCAAAGAGAATCCGTACAGGGAATTGACGGATATGTGGAGGAGTTGGAGGGGTGGAAGATTGGCGTAGGTTGGGAGAAGCAGTCCTAGAAAGGCATGCACTGAGTCCAAATCAGATCACTCCCCATGTCCATAATCGCCTTGAAGCTCACAGAGGGCGTTCCCACTGCAACGCTCATCAGATATGCTCCCTTACCCACGTGAACATGCGTTTCTGTGTCAAGTTGCCCACTTATCTGCTGCTTTGCAAATGCTTCTATCTGCTTCATTCGTCTCTTACTTTCATCCACTGCCCTGCGCAATCGCTCAAAATAACTCATTTATCCTTCTGATCTGCACCTCAAATTCACCCTCAATTTTCCGCTTCCATCACTGGTCAATCTCGACCAAGCACTAAACTGTCTGTCCGAAGAAGATGATATGATGGGAATGGTAAAGCATATCATGGCCACAATGCCCAACAGTTTGGAACACTCCAAGGGAATAGTGCTTTAACTGTGAATAGACATTGTGATATTTAAAATGAGTGTCCACACAGAAACACAGTAAGAACGCCATACGTGATATTTCAGTTGAATGATTTAGACATACAAGGCCACAAATACTTCCAGTCCTGCCGAACGTAATATTGGCTCGTGAATTTCAACCAAAAGTGTATAAGATTCACTGTTAACATCCAGTTTTTTTGTAAGGATTTTATATCATTCAGAGTCTATGATGATATTTGATCTGATATCTTTTTAGTTGAGAGTGAAAGATTGAGGTTATTCATTTCAAGAGAAATACAATAAAACATGTAATAGTTAAGATCAATATTTCAATTGAATCATTTAAACATATGAAATCACAAATATTTTCAATTCTAAAAATGTAATATTTTCTTGTAAATTTTTACTCAATGTGGTATACATTTTAGATATGGAATCATGCAATTTTTATTTAGTATCGGTGGTATATAAGTTTTAGATATGGGAGCATGAGCCTATGTTGATGTCTCTTCAGTTGAGAGTAAAGGATTGAGAGGTATCCATTCTATCAAAACGGTCCAAGGCACAATCCTACCCTCACTCTTATGTCATACCTTTGGGAGTTTGAACCTTGGTGGATATCAAAATCAAGGAACATACCATCACTCTCACCAATTATGCTCAATCAATTGAACAACAACTTTTTTTATAACATCTAATTTTTCTACTCTTTATTCTAAATATTTTGAAGCGTGTGTGATTTATTATTTAATTTTAGTAAAATTGAATTCATCAAAATCCCATGGAAACTATTAATAATGTGTACTCTTACAAAATCTTTCACTAATGTAATAAAGAGTTATTTGTTTTAAAATATTTTGATAACGTAATAAAGAGTTATTTGTTTTGAAAGTTTCCTCTAATATTTTGATATTAAAATTACATGGATGTTTTTGAGTTATTGGTATTTAATAAATATTTGAATTTATGATAGTTGAATTCATATTGATAAAATTTGTCATATTTATGTTAATTTTATTTATTTTTTTGAGCTTGATTTGATGAAAAATATTTAAATGTAACTAATATTGATAATTGTATATTTTTTTGTGTAAAGTTAGATTCATTTTTTGTTTTTTATCTATCTTTATTTACACATAAATTTACATATTTGATTTTATCATATTCTTATCTATACTTATTTTTTATAAATTTTTCATGGTTAATTTATTATGTTTATTCAGACACTCATATATATATGTGTTCACTCATCATCTTGAGAATTACACCTTCCTATCCTAGATCAATCCCATGATGCTCAAGTTTAGCCTTACACTACATAAAATTAACTCTCAAAATTCAAATCTTCAAACTCAAATTTTACCATCTCTCATCTTTTCCACTAGTCAATGTGAGTCAACTTGGAACACACTTATGCATTTTATTGTTATGTATTTGTATTTAAAAGCCCTCATTTGCATATTTAAACACATGAAGGAATGTCAAAAAATAATTAAACATTACAAGGGAAATCATTATAGGAACCTTTCAACTTGAAGCATTAAAAGAAACCATAATTTACATTAGAATCATCTAAGACACGTGCATGTGCGGGTGTGTTGTCTTTGATATTAATTCATGACTATAAATATAATCAAAAAATTGACCTAGAACATGAAGGATCCACTTAGTAAACAAATGATATAGCACATTCATTCATAAGATACTAAAGAATACCCCCACTTTTATTTCTGCCTCTCAAAATCATATACATGGCACTCCTCCACTTACACTATTTCATACATGACACCCCTCCACATACACTATTTTCACAAGATATTCTAGGTATCTACTTTTTAAGTCCATTTTTATAACTCGTTTTTTTATTTCTAACCTCTATATTTTAGATGAAAAACAACCTACACACCACTCATTCAATAATAAAAACTATCAAATTTTAAGATGATGGCTTAACCAAAGTCAATGGATCACTCAATAACTTTAAGGTAAACAACAAGCTCCCACACTCATCTCACTATTGGGCTCCAAGGTAAACAAGTTCTCTTATAGTGTCTTGTCCATCACCGTCCCTCCTTCACAGACCATCCCTCAATTTGTCGGTGAGGGTGCTTACCTAAATGGAGGCAACACTATGACACTCATTAACAATAGTGTTATGTCAACTTTTTGGTACATACCCATTACAGGAATCACCCTCAATGGTAAGGTTGTGGATATTCTTGTTAGAACTTTTGATCTGCAACTGGATGGCAGTGGAGGCATGATCATCAACTCTGGAACCACCCTTACCTATCTACCACAAACTGCCTACTCTCATCTCAAGGAAGCAATCTAGTCTGACATTGGTGTGACTCTTGTCGAGGGGTCTATTGAGATAAGTGGTGTCTCAACCTGTTTCAACGAAGGATAACTAAAAGATTATGATCGCGTGAAGGAGTTTAATATGCAATGTATTTTACATGAATGCAATCAGCAGTGGATGAGATAATGATGGTGGAGTTAACTATATCTAATTCAATGCATGAATGATATTAGCGGTGGTGACAAATTAAACACATGAAAGATATTTTGCATTGTTTGTAACTACCGTCAGCAGTTATCTTCTTGCTACTTGAGTGGTGATTATGATATCTCTGTCAGTTGTTGCGATTAGTTAAAACTTAGCTTTACACTTTGAGTTGGCTTCGAATATTGCATGTGATGAAGCCTTCTATTCATTTTTGTTGAAGTTATTATTATATACTCTATGCTAGTGTATGAAGTAGATATAGAGTTGAGATTTTTTGTGACACCGTTATGCTACCAGAATTATCCATGTTCTTGTTGAAGATTGGTGAGCACCTAGAGAAGCTTAATGCTACTATTGTATTGTAATTGTTTGTTACTGATAATACAAAGTACTGTGCTTTTGGTGTGTGGGGTTTTTTACCTGGAAAGGTTTTCCCCACGTAAATCTATGCATTATGGTGTTATTCTTTTATGCATGTATTTGAGTGTGTTTTCTTTATTGTAACAGTTTAAAGATTTGTATGAATTTGAATTATCTCTCCTTCATAGATTAGTGTTGGAAGTGTTGTTTTGCACCTTTGCTTCCTTTTAGTTGGTATCAGGGCCTGGCCAGTTTGGGTCCCATTGTTGGGTAGCGGGTTTTTTGTACTGATCTTTGTTTGAGTAGGAGTCTTTGCATAAGTATTTCAAAAATCTTGTTGCAAAAATAAAGATGGCAGGCACACCCAGTAGATTCGAGATGGATAAGTTTAATGGTAGAAATTTTGAGTTATGGAAGTTGAAGATGGAGGATATGCTCATGGATAGAGATTTGTAGGCTACAATATCCGAAACAAAACCAACCAGTACGACTCAGGAAGAGTGGGATCTGAAGGATCGAAAAGCCAAGGGTTTGGTTAGAATTTGTTTGGCTGATTCAGTGCTCCTGAATGTCCATGAAGAGAAGACTACAAAATATCTTTGGAAGAAGCTTAGAGATGTTTATCAAGCTAAATCCTTGGTAAACAAGTTATTCCTATGAAAGAAATTGTACTCTGAAGATGGAAGATGGAGAATCCATTGCAGATCACCTGAATGCATTTAACATGTTGATTGCTCAGTTGGGTTATGTTGGTGAAAAAATTGAAGATGAGGATCATTTCATTCTTCTGTTATGTTATTTTCCAAACTCATGGGATCACCTAGTTATGGATATTGGAAGTACCACCGCTAGTTTCAAAATGGATGATGTGGTTCCATCGTTGTTGTCTGAAGAGATGCAAAGGAAATCTTCTAAGATGGACAAGGAAGCCCTTTTTGTTCGTGGCAAACCTAAAGAGAAAGGAAATAAAAAGGACAAGAAGTTCAAATCAAAATCTTTGAGGAGATCTAAGTCTCCTAGCAAGATCAAGGCGAAATGTTGGAATTGCAGCAAACCTAGTCATTTACGTAAAGATTGCAAGGAGGAGAAGAAAAAGAAAGGTAAAAAGAACTTCTCTAATTCTAACTCTAAAAAAATTATCTCAGGATGATGCAGATGCTTTTGTCACAACCTTGGCAACACATACATCAGAAGATGTGTGGTTAATAGACTCAGATGCTTCTTTCCACATGACCTTGCATAGGGGTTGGTTTTCAAAGTATGAAGATTATGATGGTGGGAAGGTGTATCTGGGTGACGAATCTTATCTAAAGATTGTTGGTCATGGAAGAATCAAGATTAGATTCCCTAATGGTAGAGTGAAGGGGATTGATGGTGTGTTGCATATCCTGGGTTTGGCACGAAACCTTATTTATGTGAGTAAGTTGAGTAATGGGGGTGTGCAAGTTGTTTTCTCAAAAGGAGGATGTAAGATGACAAGACGATCTATGGTGTTGGCTAAGGGTGTTCGGATCGAAATTTTGTACAAGTTGGATGCATGCACTATTCATTGTAATAGTTCTTCTGATACTCCAAAGAAAAGGCCTTTGGATTCTTCATCCTCACCATCAGATCTAGCAGTGAAGACGTTTGTTGTTTGTACATCTGATGGTCGTGCTTTCTGGGTACCTAAGGGTGCAAATGCTTTGGAGATGAAGCTTCCAGCAAAGAAGACAATGTTATGGCACGAAAGACTCAGTCATATTGGTGAGAAGGGTCTTAGAGCCCTGAAAAATAAAAGCCTTGTTGAAGGCCTTGATGATTGTAATCTCGAGTTCGACTTTTGCGAACATTGTGTATATGGTAAACAAAATCGTGTTTCTTTTTATTTCAGTTCTCAAAAGTCTTCTGGGGTTTTGGACTATATTCATGCAGATGTTTTTGGTTCTATGAATGTTCCTTCGTTCAGAAAATCTGCATGTTTTGTTTCTTTCATAGATGATTACAGTAGAAGGACATTTGTTTATTTCCTCGAGAGTAAATCTGAAGTCTTTAATTGGTTTAAGGAGTTTAAGGCTTTAGTTGAAAATCAAACTGAAAGAAAGATTAAATTTTTGAGCATTGACAACGGTGGTGAGTTTTGTTTGGTATAATTTGATAGGTTTTGTAAGGAGCATGGGATTGAGAGACATAGGAAAACTCCTTACACCCCACAACAAAATGGAGTTGCAGAGAGGATGAATAGGACGCTGATGGAGAGGGCTAGGAGTATGCTGAGTGGTGTTGGTCTTGAGTAGAATTTTTGGGCCAAAGCTATAGCCACAACATGTTATTTGATCAACAGATCTCCTACATCGGCTCTTATTGAAAAGACACCCATGGAGGCATGGTCTAGTAAGAAGCCTTCAATGAGACATCTCAAAGTTTTTGGTTGTGAAGCTCATGCTCATGTTCCAAGTGTAAAGAGGTCTAAGTTGGAGAACAAGGCAGTTAAGTGTATCTTCATTGGCTATGGTGTCGGTGTGAAGGGGTACAAGCTTTGGGATCTAGTGGCTGAAAAGGTTCTCCATAGAAAAAGTGTAATATTTTAGGAGTTGAAACCTTCCATAGTTGAGCTACAGCCAAAGAAAGAGGAGAAGCAGAAGAAGGAGGTAGTTCAAGTTCCACTTACTTCGATGAAAAGTGAACTACGTACTCCTGATGGACTTGGTGATGAGGAGATCCCAAGCAACTATGAAAGTTCAAAAGAAGTAGAACCTCAACCTCAACAATTCAGGAGGTCTACACGTGATAGGCGACCCCCAGAAAGGTTTGATTATTCACCAGAAAGATTTGGTTATTCACTATTGGATTCCAGTTGTGTTTTTACTTTGATTGCTAACACCCATGAGCCTAGGACTGTTAGAAAGGCTATGGGTATGAGTGATGCAGATTCTCAGATGAAAGCCATGGATGAAGAAATGGTTGCTTTGAAGAAAAACAGTGCATGGGATTTGGCACCTTTGCCTAAAGGGAAAAAGCTTGTTGGATGTAAATAGGTGTTCAAGAAAAAATGTGGTCTTGATGGTAGTGTTGAAAAGCACAAGGCACAGTTGGTCGAAAAGGGGTATTCTCAAGTGGAGGGAATTGACTATGGTGAGATATTCTCTCCTATTGCAAAGCTGACATCTATCCGGTTCTTGTTATCACTTGCAGCAATGTATGATCTAGAAGTGGAACAGATGGATGTGAAGACAGTGTCCCTTCATGGCGATTGAGAGGAAGAGATCTATATGTCACAGCCATAGCATTTTGTGGTAAAAGGTAAAGAAAATATAGTTTGCAAGTTGAAGAAGTCTTTATATGGTCTTAAACAGTCTCCTAGAATGTGGTGCCAAAAATTTGACACCTTTGTGTTGTCTTTGGGATTTTTGAGATCTAAATCTGACCATTGTGTATATTACAAATCTGATAATAGTCGCATTCTCATAATTACATTGTACATAGATGATATGTTGTGGAATGGTATGAGTTTGATTTCAGATTTAAAGTCTTAGTTGTTGACACAGTTCGAGATGAAGGATCTAGGTGCATCAAGGTATATTCTAGGGATGGAGATCAAAAGAGATAGAGCAAGTAGAAAGCTTTGGTTAAGCCAGAGAAACTATGTGAATTCGGTGTTGGAGAGATTCAGCATGGCAGCTTGCAGGCAGTTAGTTGTTCCAGTGATGTAGGGGACAAAGCTTTCTATGGAGGATTATCCAAAATCTCCTACTGAGATGGAGGACATGACCAGAGTGTCATATGAGAGAGTTGTTGGTAGTCTGATGTATGTGATGGTTTGTATGAGGCCAAACATTTCCCAAGCAGTGGGAGTCCTTAGTCGGTATATGGCTAATCCTAGATGAGTACATTGGGATGCGGTAAAGAGAGTGCTTAGATATTTGTGAGGTACTTCTGAGTATTCCCTATGTTATCATGGTTATCCTTTTGGTTCTCAACATTCTGTAAGTATTCGTGGATATGTGGATTCAGATTGGGTAGGTGACATTGACAGTAGAAGATCCACCAGTGGATATGTGTTCACGATGAATGGTGGTGCTATAAGTTGGATGAGTAAATGGCAGGTTGTAGTCGCTTTGTCCACGATAGAAGCAAAGTACATGGCAACTACTCATGCTTGCAAGGAATCCATTTGGCTTAAAATTTTGTGTTCAGATATTGGTTTTGATGCAAGACAGATTACTATCTGTTGCGACAGTCGGAGTGCCATTTGCTTACAAAGAATCCCACTTTCCATGTCAGAACAAAGTACATTGAATGTTCAATTTCATTTTGTTCATGATATGGTAGAAGATGGAAAGGTAAATTTGGAGAAGGTTGACACTTTGAGAAATGTTGCAGATGCACTAACGAAGCAGGTGAGCATAGATAAGTTCATATGGTGTGTTGTTTCCATGGGCCTTGGGGCCCTGAGCAATTGATTACAAATGACTTATGACAGGTCTTCGACAAGTGGGAGATTGTTGAAATAAGTGGTGTCTCAACCTGTTTCAACGAAGGATAACTAAAAGATTTTGATAGCATGAAGGAGTTTAATATGTGCATGAATGCAGTCAGCGGTGGATGAGATAATGACGATGGAGTTAACTATATCTAATTCAACGCATGAAAGATATTAGCAGTGGTGACAAATTAAATGCATGAAAGATATTTTGTATTATTTTTAACTACCATTAGCAGTTATCTTCTTGCTACTTGAGTGGTGATTGTGATATCTCTGTCAGTTGTTGTGATCAGTTAAAACTTAGGGTTACACTTTGAGTTCGCTTCGAATATTGTATGTGATGAAGCCTTCTATTCATTGTTGTTGAAGTTATTATTATATACTCTATGCCTTAGTGTATGAAGTAGATATAGAGTTGAAATTTTATGTGACACCGTTATGCTGCCAGAATTATCCCTGTTCTTGTTGAAGATTGGTGAACACTTGGAGAAGCTTAATGTTGCTATTGTATTGTAATTGTTTGTTACTGATAATACAAAGTATTGTGCTTTTTGTGTGTGGGGTTTTTTACCTGGAAAGGTTTTCCCCACATAAATTTGTGCATTATGGTATTATTCTTTTATGTGTGTATTTGAGTGTGTTTCCTTTATTGTAACAGTTTAAAGATTTGTATGAATTTGTACTATCTCTCCTTCATAGATTAGTGTTGGAAGCGTTGTTCCGCACCTTTGCTTCCTTTCAGGGTCTTCAGGGGATTACAATCTATGTTACCAAACATCAGAAAATGTCAAGTTGTCTTCCCTTGTCTTCAACTTCGAAGGCGACGTGAATTGTGACCTTACACAAGTGAATTTTTTCATTAATCCATCTAGCAGTCTCTTGTGCCTCGCCATGGGTGAATCCCTGGAGAAAGTTTCCATCTTCGGGAACATACAACAGTTGAACTTCCACATCCTTTAGAACAATGCTCAGAACACACTCTCCTTCAAGCCCACTAAATGTGGTTTTCTTTAAATAATCATCACCCTCTTCTCCTTCATTTTCCTCTTTCCTCCTCTTCTTTTCGTGTCTATGTCTAATATATAATGTATGAAATCACTTATTGAATGCATTTGAATGTGTGTTTATTATCACAATTCATTTCGATACAATTTTAAATACTTTTGATACAAAATTATGAACCGATTTCTATTGTATATAACACAATATAATTGTATCAAAATAAATTATGATAATAAACAAACATTCAAATGCATTCAATAAGTGATTCCATGCATTATATATACTAGACATAGACACGAAAAGAAGAGGCGGCAAAGACACAAAAAGAGGAAGAGAAAGGAAAGTGAAGGAGAAGAGGGTTATGATCATTTAAAGAGAATCACATTTAGTGGGCTTGAAGGAGAGTGTGTTCTGAGCATTGTCGTAAAAGATGTGGAAGTTCTGCTGTTGTATGTTCCCGAAGATGGAAACTTCCTGCGAGGATTCATCCATGGCGAGGCACAAGAGACTGTCAGATGGATTAATGAAAAAATTCTCTCGTGGAAGCTCGTAATTCACGCCGCCTTTGAAGTTGAAGGTGAGGGAAGGCAGCTTGACATTATCTGATGTCCGATAACACAGATCGAAACCCCCCGAAGACCCCTCGACAGGAGTCACACCAACGGCGGACTGAATTGCTTACTTGATAGGAGAGTAGGCAGCCTGTGGCAGATAGGTAAGGGTGGTTCCAGAGTAGATGATCATGCCTCCACTGCCATCCGGTTGCAGATCAAAAGTTCCAGCAGGAATATCTACAGCCTTACCATTGAGGGTGATTCCTGTAACAGGAACATACCAGAAAGAGGGGATGACACTGTTTTTAATGAGTGTCACAGTGCTGGCTTCGCTCAGGGAAGCACCCTCACCGAAAAACAGAGGACTGGTCTGTGAAGGAGCGGCGGTGATGGACAAGAGACAATAAGAGAACTTGTTGTTTACATTGGAGCCCAACTGTGAGATGAGTGAGAGAGGACCTCTTCCCAGACCCACAAGACCGCCGCCCTGAGAGAATCCTTGTCCTTCGTTGTCATGCCCACATCCAAAAGCAATGCCCGAAAACATGGTGCCACCGTTGCCACTCCCAATAGAGAATGTGTCGTGAGCCAAGTCACCCCTGGTGAAGGAACCATCGCCATATCGATACCTATACCTGCAATTTGGATTGCATCCGGTTTTGTCGGTACCCAAAGCGTTGCAAAGAGAATCGTTACAGGGAATTGTGGAATATGTGGAGGAGTTGGAGGGGTGGAAGATTGGCGTAGGTTGGGAGAAGCAGTCCTGGCAAGGCATGCACTGAGTCCAAATCAGATCACTCCCCGTGTCTATAATCGCCTCGAAGCTCACAGAGGGCGTTTTCACTGCAACGCTCATCAGATATTCTCTCTCTCCCATCCCACGTGAACAGGCGTTTCTGTGTCTAGTTGCCCACTTATCTGCTGCTTGGCAAATGCTTCTATTTGTTTCATTCGTCTTTTACTCTCATATACTGCCATGCGCAATCGCTCAAAATAACTCATTTCTCCCTCTGATCTGCGCCTCAAAGTCACCCTCAATTTTCCAGTTTCATCACTGCTCAGTTTCGAGCGAGCACTAAACTGTCTGTCCGAAGAAGATGATATGATGGGAATGGTAAAGCATATCATGGCCACAACACCCAACAGCTTGGAACACTCCATGGGAATAGTGTTTAACTGTGAATAGACATTGTGATATTTAAAATGAGTGTCCACGCAGCACAGTGCAAACGCGTAATAGTTAAAACCAACATACGTGATATTTCAGTTGAATGATTTAGACATACAAGGCCACAAATACTTCGAGTTCTACCGAAGGTGATATTTGCTCGTGAATTTCTACCGAAAGTGGTAGAAGATTCGATGTAAATATCCAGTTTTTTAAGGAATTCACGGATCTATGATGATATCCTTTTAGCTGAGAATGAAGGATTGGGGATTATTCATTTTCATACACAAATACAATAAAAATACTTAATAGTTAAAGATCAATATATGTGATATTTCAATTGAAGGATTTAAGCATATGAAATCACAAATGCTTTCAATTCTACAAATATAATATTTGCTTGTGAATTTTTACTCAATGTGGTATAAGTTTCAAATTTCGAAGAATGCAATTTCTATTCAATGTGGTATAAATTTCAGATACAGAAGCATGTTTATGTTGATGCTTCTTCAGTTGAGAGTAAAAGATTGAGAGGTAAATGCTTTTAA
Source organism: Sequoiadendron giganteum (assembly GCA_007115665.2). NCBI lineage: Eukaryota > Viridiplantae > Streptophyta > Pinopsida > Cupressales > Cupressaceae > Sequoiadendron > Sequoiadendron giganteum. The sequence continues at coordinate 456,597,490 of CM021102.1, forward strand.
TTTTACAAATGTAATATTTGTTTGTGAATTTCTACTCACTGTGGTATAAGTTTCAGATATAAGAGTGTGCGCCTATATTGATATCTGTTCAACTAAGAATAAAGGATTGAGAGGTATCCATTCCACCAAAATCGCCGGAGGCATAATTCTGACCTCACCCTTATGTCATACATTTGGAAGTTTGAATCTTGGTGTATATCATAATCAAGAAACATGCCATCACCTTCATCAATTATGCTCAATCAATTGAACTACAACCTTTTGATAACATCTATTTTTTCTACCCTTTATCGTGAATATTTTGACACATGTAATTTATGATTTAATTTTAATGAAATTGAATTCAACCAAAAGCCCATAGAAGCCAATAATAATCTCAATGTACTCTTACAAAATCTTTCACTAATGCAATAAAGAGTTATTTGTTTTAAAATCTTGAACAGTTATTTCAAAGTTTTCTCTAATATTTTGATAGTAAAAATTCATGGATGTTTTTGAGTTATTGGCATTTAATAAATATGTGTATTTATGATAGTTGAATTCATATTGATAAAATCTGTATATTTATGTTAATTTTATTTGATTTTTTGAGTTTACTTTGATGAACAATATAAGTGTAATTATATATTGATAAATAGTATAAATTTTATGTAAAGTTAGATTCATTTTTTTATTTTTTAATTATCAATTTTTATTTATACATAAAATTACATATTTGATTCTATCATATTCTTATCTAGATATTTATTTTTATAATTTTGTCATGATTAATTTATTATGTTTATTTTGACACTCATATCTATACATTCACTCACCACCTTGAGAATTGCATCTTACTATCCTAGGTCAATCTCATGATGCTCAAGTTTGGCCTTACAAGTTACATAAAACTAACTCTCAAAATTAAAATCTTCAAACACAAATTTTACCAACTCCTGTCTTTTCCACTAGCCAATATCAATCAACTTGGAACATATTTATACAATTTATTGTTATGTAAATTTGTATTTAAAAACCCTCATTTGCACATTTAAACACATGAAGGAATTTCCAAAAATCTTAAATATTACAAGGGAAACCATTATAGGAACCTTTCAACATGAAGCATTAAAAGGAACCATAATTTACATTAAAATCATCTAAGACACATGCATGTGTGCATGTCTTGTCTTTGATATTAATTCATGATTATAAATATATAATCAAAGAATTGACCTACAACATGAAGGATCCACTTAGTAAACAAATGATATAACATATAATCCTATTTTCATTTATACCTCACAAAATCATATACTTGACACCCCTCCCCTGCACTATTTTCACAAGATATTCTAGATATCTATTTTTAAGTCCATTTTTATAACTCCTATTTTATTTCTGACCTCTATATTTTAGATGAAAAACAGCATGCACAGCACTCATTCAATAATAAAAACTTTTAAATTTTAAAATGATGACTTAAACAAAGTTAATGGGTCACTCAATAACTTAGTTCAAAAAAGGATGTATTGTGTCTACTTGAAAATTTTCCTTTGGCGCATGTAGTTTTACATAAGAGTTTTTCATCACTCATTCAATAATAAAAACTATCAAAATTTTAAAATGATAACTTAAACAAAGTTAATGGATCACTCAATAACTTAGTTCAAAAAAGATGTATTGTGTCTAGTTGAAAATTTTTGTTTGGCGCATGTAGTTTTATATAAGAGTTAAAGAAAATCAAATGGATGAATTATTTTAGATTAAGTGTAAAGTTTGAATAGTCAAATGAAAGTAACTATATATCTCTTAGAAAAGGAGTAGAGGTAAAAAGTTGAAAAAAATATAGAATGAAATATATTTTGAGTACATATAATATGAAATAGTGTAAACATCATTTAAATTTGGATTTGTATCAAGTATTGTTATCTAGGGTAATTGATTAAATAAGTAAATGTTTGATTTGAAATTACTTATATGTTTTATTTAGGGGAGAGATTCCAAAAAATACAATTACAAATATGAGAAAAATAGGTGATATAAAGGAATGTAATGTTGATGTTCTCAAATGTTAATCAATAGCAATTAGACCATTAAGAATTTGAAGATGATGTGAATTAGTGATTTTTGAGATTTCATGTGAATTTTTTTTAATTTTAAAAAATTATTTGTGATTTTTTTACATAATATATTTTTATAGTTGATTTTATTTTTTTAAAGTGACATTTATTCCATAACACATAGCCTTTTTTACAAAAAGTTAAAATTTTAAATTTTAATACATAGGTTGGCAACACTAATATCTAGTGCACATATATTTTTTGTAATTTTTTGTTGCATATTTTATTTATTATTTTTTATGTGAAATTAATTATAATTATATATTATTTTATTTCATAATGCATAAATTTTTTGTATATATTTATGTATGGTTTTGTTTCATAATACATATTATTTTTGTATAATCCAAATTAACTTTTTTTATTGAAACAAGAACATCATTATGTAGTGTTGTTGCCTATGTTTTGAAAATCAATAGTTTCCAAACTTTTTATGTTCATTGCATTGTCGTCAAATAACCCTCCTTATACATTATAATGTTCTTTTATGTCATGCAAAGTGTCCTTCTTCTCTCCTCAGTTCAACCCAATTAATTCTATCATCATCAAGTTTTAGTAGTGTTCTTCATCACAATCATAAGTCATTGGTGTCCTATTTTCATTATGCAAATCATTATAAACATTTGTCTCCAACTTTGTTACATTTTTCATTATGTTGTGAAAATTGTTTGTGTCAAAATTCAACAGGCCGGTCAATTTGAAGAAGAATCATTCATCGCTTCAAATCCAATCTTCAAAATCATATAGTAGATTGGCAATATTTTCATAAACAACTGAAGCTGAAAACATATGTCATTGATAGTTCAAATGTTTTCTTGAGATCATTTAAAATAATTTGGTAGGTTTCCATCATCAAGGTTTGAATATTTGTCAAGAAAATTTTATAAGGTTTCCTGAATTAACATCAGGCACTTCCAAGTTCTCAAAACTCATATTTTTCAACATATAGAAGGATATCGTCAATTCAATTACATTAGTTTATAAGTTATCAATTTATTGCCAATGAAGATTATTGTACAAATGAAGGATGTTATAATTTTTAATAGGACGTGTATCGAGAATTTTAAAGTTTTGAATATTGTTTAATAGTCCAAATTATGTAAAATCCTATTAATATTATGGAAGGTATGAATATAAATTGTAAAAAGTGCTAGTTGTGGTTGTGAATAACATTTAAAACTTGATGGAGGAGTTTTGTAAATGGATAACTACCTTTAGAAACCATAAGGCTTAACTTTAAAACTTGGGAAGTTGTGAAGGTCTATTTAAATGCCAATGAAAGAATTTTTGCAACTCGATAACTATTTTTAAAGAGCACAAATTGAAATTATGTAATAGTTGTGAGTTTTGAAATTATGAATAGAATGAGAAGTGTTGAAAAGGTCCATGTTGAATCTAATGGCACTTAAAAGAAAGAACAGGTTTTAAAACTTAAGGAGTTACAAAGTTATGAAAGTCTTTAAAAGCATTGATGAAGGTTTTGAAAAGTGCAAATCTAATTATGATGGCTTGTGTAAGCATTCAAAATGCCAATGCCAATTACATTATGCAATTTTTAGCTTTTAACAAGTTGTGGATTATGCTTAAAATACCGATGGAGAAGTTATAAAATCGAATAACTACTTTTATAAGCATAAGTTTTGTACTTTAAAATTGTTGTGAATAGTTGTTTAAGTGCCAACAAAGGAATTGATATAAACACATAATTGTTTTTCCTGAAAGGTTATGCATTGGGCTTGGATTGCAATGAAGGAAAAAGATAGGAATAAATGGTTACCACTATCCAAAACTACCATCAAGAATGCATAGGCCAAGAAAGTGAAATGTTTGAAATATTAAAACTCTGAAAATGTAATGACAACACACTATGCATAAAGTAAATTTGTTGAAAGGCTTTCAAAACTTTCAAGCAAATGTGTTTGGAAGGTGCAGCACCAAATTTCACAACCTTTGAAAACATCCTAGGTCTCAGTCTAACCAAAATGGAAGCACTCTAACAGGTAGGGATATCCATCAAAACATAGTCAATGTTATAGTGTAGTTACAATGCTAGTTGAAAAGTCCCTTGCCTCTTTCATCTAAAAAGATGCAAAAATCTTATCTCGAGCTCAAGAATCTAGTATTACTAAAACCCGAATATCTTTAGATCTACTTTCTAGTTAGGGGAGAGGGACCCATAGTAGGTCAGGCTCCTATACTAGGTATAAGAGTTGACCAAACTGGGCCCATTACTTTTTAATACGAGATCTTTTAAATATTTAATTTTTTTCCAAAAATAGGACATATGGGGACCAATCAATCTTCCCATCACATTTGTTTACTTTTTAGTATTTTTTTATTAATATTAGGTTGCGTACACAAATGATTAACAAGGATTTTAAAACACAAATGCAACTAACATTATTTTTAACTTGTACACAAGTGGATGCAACAGAACCCAAAATGTCATATTAAAGAATTTATATTAATAAGTAAACATCCATATCTTCCAAGTACATGACCAGCCATCAACCTAATTTAAGTTCCAAGTTGCATTATAATAAATAGTTTTAAATATTTTTTCAATACAACAATCCCATCCAACATGGAGATCCGTCCCAAAAAAAGTGCATATAATAAAAAGTTGGAGTCTCAAGTAAAATGTAATAGTGCCCAAGTGCACTCAAAACAGTGATAAATGCCCATCTACTGGTCCCTTTTCCTTAATACTTGCAAAAAAGGTCACAGATAACCATGTAAGGCTCACCAAACTAGCCATCAAAACAAGAGGACAACAATTTATTAAAATCTAGCACAAACAGCTCAATTGTGCATTCAACCATAACAATCAACTCTCCATTAATTCCACACCATCAACAGTTTAAGGCACATAGATTTTCTCTTAGTGTTTCCTATACCATTTACTTCATGACAGATAGATTGACAGTAAACAATTCCACAAAACCTCCACCACTCATTTCGTCGAGTATTTTCTACGTAGACATGGAAATTTCACCGTTTGAGCTTTAAGGAAGTTTATTTGACAGTGCTCATTCCTGTTCTTCTTAAATATTGTTCAGTTCAGAGTTATTCTTGAATATCATTTAGTTTTTTTATTCATTAAATATTTTAGAGAAAGATATGAAAATTTCAGTTTATTGGAAGGTATTTATTTCTAATTGTAATCATAATTATACTTAAATATTGTTCAGTTCAAAATTATTCTTAAATATCATTTAATTCAACTATGCACATGAAAATTTCATTGTGAACTTTAAGAAAGTTTATTTGATGGCACTGATTTATGTTTCTAGTCGTGATTATTTTTAGCTATTGTCGAGTTTAGAGTTATTCTTACATAATCGTTTAGATTGATCATTCATTTAGTCAATATTATTTTATGAAAACATGGAAATATCATAGTTGAATATTAAGGAAGTGATAAATTTTCAAAGCATCCTCAATGCATCCTTAGACTATACTTTCTAGCTTGTTGTGAAGGTAGAATCAAAGTGACAAAAATTATCAAAGCCTTGCCGAAATTTTATCTCCCTGATTTAAGGTTCCAAAGTTTTTTCACTTACCTTGAGCTAACTTTGGGATGCCATCAAGTATACAATATGCATGGAGCCCTGTGATGTTTGAGAGCTGGTCCTTAGGATAATTTTATTTCAAACTTTCTACCAGTGGTTGATCTTGCAAATTTCATAGGTTATGACAAATTTTATTTGATCTTCTAGCGTCACTTGTGTAATGATTTGAGCTTTCAAGAAAATGTATCAAAATGATTTGAGCTTGATGGCAGGCAGATGCATCAATTTTGGTTTATGAGTGATATCAATTTATTTGGTAGCATCTTTAGCATTCATTGAATAATTCATGTATCTATGGTAGGATTTTCATTGGCCAGTTGATTGTTGAATTTGTAACACCCCGCCACGCAACCCTAGAGGAAGTTGCAATTAACTACTCAAATGAACTAATTTTTTTTGTTTAAGAACAATTAACATGCAAGTTCACTACCCATTGCAAACAACCCCTAAGGTTACGAGACAGGGGTTATTTAGAACCTCAACAAAAAACATGAATTGAAACCATAACATTCAAGTACTTAATAATTTAGAAATACACACATTCCATACATGATAAATTACATCAAAGCATATGAGATACCATGAGATCCCAAAGTAAAATAATATAATGAGGAGATTACATCTCTCATTCCCCGAATGAGGTAAATCCAATGAGCATGATTACAAATTACAACTTTCCACCTCAATAACAAATGAGGGGTAATAAATTACAAGATCAACTGAAATGAATAAAGCATTAAGAGTAACTGGATCCCACGAGATCTCCAACTGGAAATCTCGTCAACATGAACAAGAAGAAATCCCAACGGAGTAAGGTGCATGCCACCCAACCAAGTGGAACCCAAAGGCCCACCCCCCGTGCTAGGAGATAGCAACAAGGAATCCTAGCCAAGGCCATCTACTTCTAGACACATGATAACACGTAACTGAACCAAACTAACACAACCAATCACATGTACCGCACAAGTACAACACAATAACAACTCTAACATGGTCACATTGCTTCCAGATATAAAATAGATCAAGTATGTTAAGAGAACCATACACACATAATCAAATACCAACTGTTGTCCTAGACAGAGTGTCATCGCACAGCTCGACATGGGATTACCTCTGGGAATCTTCATAGGCTCCGGCCCTCACTATGGGTTTTCCTAGTGGCCTCAACCGAATCCTGGCCCCATACTCACTCGTGCGGAATCAAATATCTTTCATACAGACAAGATAGATGACCTTGCCATTCTAGGCCTTCCCACTCATCCCAAGTCTAAACGAGCCCTTGTGTCTATGAGTGAGGCAAAATTATCTTGATTAGTGAGAAATTAGTCCTAATCTTCTAAGTATTGTTTTAGTTATCACTTGATTAAACCACCTCCAAAGGTTATCAATTTTACCTCTTTGGGCTCTGACGCCTAACGGAAGCCACTCTTCTACTTGACAACATACAATCGAACCAATTACCAAGGGAACCCAAGTGCATACAAAATAGATATTACAACCACTCCAACCCTAGGAGGGAACCTAAAAAGAAGCTCACTCCAACACTGGAGGTACAAACATAACAAAGCCACTCCTCTACTAGGAGTCACAAATCACATACTCCCCTCCTTCCACAGGAGGCACAAAACATCCCCGTTCGTGGAAATCGGGTAATTAACTGATAACGTAACATGCACTACCCAAGGGATTCAAAACAGGTCGACAACACAACATGACCACTCACAAATTAAAACCCATATGGAAGACTTGTCATTCTCTATAACTCAATTTCCCCCAAACGATAACAGAAACAGTTCACAATCAAGATGAGCAAGAAGACGAGAATTAAATTCTACTTTGGATTCACTAAATCCATTTCCTCACTAACATTCAGTAATTCATGGCATTAAATAAACTGAATTCAAATATGTCTTTTCAAATAAGGGGGAAATTAACACTAATTATTTAATTTCCTTACTTGTATTTAAATAATGAAAAATTAACCAGTTCATCATATAAATCAAATTTTATTGATATAAATAATCATTGCTTCCTCCCTTCCTTATATCTAATTTTAAGCAATTAACTGGTCTTTGAAAAAAAAATATTATTTAAATCATAATCACTTCTCCTTTAAAAATAATATTTTAAAATCAAACAATGATACACTAAAGTTATCATGTTTTTAATTTGCTCAATTTGACTTAAATCATGCCATAAGAAAAAAATAACTTAAATATATATATAATATATATATATATATATACATATACCATTCATTTATATATATATACATTGTATATATACCTATTTAGTTATGTGAAACCAAATTGTACAATATTATATTATTATATAATATAACCTTAATTATTTAATACATATTATAATTAATATAATATATATTAATAATTAATATTATAATATAAAATAATATTATATTATATAAATAAAATAATAAAATAAATGTCTTTTATTTTATTATTATTATTTTTTTAAACCAGAGATGATTGGCCTCGAGCCGCACACCAACCTTTAGGGTTGGATCGCAGCTACCTTGGGTTGCGTGCAAAGCGAAGGGCGGAGGTTTGGGCGTCGGCCGCAGGTTTGTGATGGTGGGCTAGGCATTGGCCACAACCGACCCTTGGTGTGGTCGGCGGTTGTGCACTGTCATCCCCACAGGGTGGTTCGGTTGTGCTTAGCACAGTTGACCACCACTGTGGTGGCGACAATGCCAAGCCACCGCCCGACGGTGGGTACGGCTAGCATGGATCCCCACAATGCCTCCCGTGGGGGTGGCTATGGGTCGAGCCCCAGCTACCCCAAACAACAACAAAAAAAATTGTTTAAGTTTTTTTTGATAAAAATAATTTTAATACATTTTTTTTTAATAAAATTTCTTGCGGATTTCGAAATTCGTGCCCTCTCATGTGGGTCTTTTTGAACAAAATTTTAACAGCATAACATTTACAAAAAAGAATATAATATATATATAGATATATAATATATATATACTTTTATATATATATATATATATATATATATATATATATATATATATATATATATTTATATTTATATTCTAAATGAAATTGTAAACAAATTGAGAAAACCAAGTAAAAACAACCAGTTACAGCCAAGAACTATTTTTTTTTTTTGAAACAAATTATTTCAAAATAGAGGTTTTCTTCCAATTTTGAAACAAGAATTAAACTGGGTTTGTTTTGCAAATCAAACGGAGGATTTAAATATTTTTCAGCATGAATTTTCAACAACAAAACATAAACAAATAAAATTTCAAAAACAACTAAATTTAAAGATATGAACCTGGTATTTTGAGTTTGTGAGGAGATCCAAATGGTGCACAGATTCCTGCCTTGATTCCAACTTCAACTCAACAATTTCCACAGCTTCAATCCAAAACCCACAAATATCAAAAAATCCTTCCTCCCTTCTATTTTTAATTTTCCATACTTGTTAAAAAAAAGCTTATGAAGAAAATTCAAATAATAAAGAACATTTCTCCAAAAATATCCATGCACCAACCCTCATAAATTTTCAAAAACAGAATAACAATATCTTCTTTTTTTCAAATTTTGGATTTAAAAAATTCTAAAATGAAATTTCAAACCTTTTTCTTTTATTTTCAATTTCCAACATTAAATCCATAATTTCACAATGAAATACTTATCTAATTTAAACATCATCAATTTAATTAATCAATAAAATTAATTTAATCCATGATTAAATCATTTATTAATTAAATTAAATTAATTAATAAAATAAATTACATTACTAACATAACACCAGATCAATTTTAATCCACAATCTAATTACAGAAGCATTTATTTTCCCTTATAACAAATGATCAAAATCAAAGAGAAGGGACAATATTCAAAGCAACACAACCCGACTAAGACCCGACGACATGCTATGACTAGGGTGATGACTTGGCACGGAAAACCTAGCTTCTATCTCCCAATCAAATGTCATTGGACAATGGACACGCTCAAACCTATGGAACCAGGTGGAGTCGATGTCTTGTACCTATCAACTTGCGAACAAAGAGTATATCCACATGCATATATATATCATAATTAAAACACACCGTGAAGAGGAAATCACGAAATCGTAGGGTGCTCGCAAGCAAGTGATTTGATACCGTCCCCTTCACCAATACAATATTACTAACTGACGAGTCTAACATCAAAATTTAATCCAAAGCATAAAACATCATAAATTTGAATATCCACTTATGCTAATTCAAAACATGCCATAATGATAACATCATAATAAAATACCATCACATCAAAATATAACATTCACATCGCTTTACAGATAGCAATCAAATAGTAACCGAGTACCAAAGTAAAAGTACAAACATAAAACACACATAATAAGGTATCTGAATATCCAAAAACACATCAAAGCAACATAACAACACAAGGACACACTGTCCAATCAAAAGGCAAAACGGAGGGGTATTACATCCTCCCCCTAGGGTCAGGCTTACTCCTGGAAGCCTGCAAACAAGTAGGGATATAACTCCCTCATACAAACTGTATCCAAATCAAAACCTCGACCCCTAAGGGTGAGTATCCTGCACTGTGTGACCAACTCCAGAAGTGTTCTGCCACGGATAATCCCTAGCAAGGTGGCCCTGTTAGCCGCAAGAGTAACACCCCGTGTTACTACCAAACCCTCTATCTCCTAAAGGTGTAGTAGACTGCTGCATATTGCCCCAGTTAGCCATGGGCTATGAACTCTGGGCTGGTTGCCCCTGACGATTGCTCTTGTTGCGCCACCAGTTATGGTTCCTCCAAGGTGAAGAACCACCATCATCCTGATACGATTAAGAGTCCTTACACTTCCCAAGTGCACTCTGTTGTTGCTGACCACTCTAAGATGGTCCCTGCTGAGCCATTGGTGACCCAACTCCCTGAGTCTGACCCCATCGTGCACTAGACCTAGCTAATGAATCATTGTCAGTCTGAACATCAGTGTGGCCTCCTAGTGCCATGGCTAGGTTTGCTACCGACAAAGCCATCTGGCTCAAGGAGTGGTACTCATCGCCTTGGTGCTGATGCCAGTGGTCAGATAGGAAACGGGCTCTAAACCACTCTAAAAACATATCCCAAGGCATTGATTTAATATCTAGGTGGAGCTTCTGCTCCTCCACCCTCCAAAAATGTGGACGTGAGTCCCCACAAATGCACAATAGCGCACCATGCTTTGGTATTACTACCATATGGGTGCACAAAAAAGCATCAATCGAGGTCCATGAGCCAAGTCTCAGTCTCTAAGCGACTTCCTACTCCATCAAATAAAGGTGGACGTGACGTGAGCAATTCCATCATATGTGTTGAGCCTATTGTCTCTGCCTGCGTTGAAACTACTCTCACACCAGGACTACCCTGTGCATCTACCTGCCTCGGGCCAAGGAGTGCCAATGCCTCCTCGAGTGCTCTAAGTGCAACCTTAATCCCTAGAGGATTATGTTGATGAACACTAACCCCTAGGGCATTATGCAATGCCCAATGTTCCTCCTGATCTGGAGCAAGCGATACACGAGGAGGAGAGTCATGTTGACTCCTATCACGACTGCCTACACGACCAAGTCCTCTCCCTCTACCTCTTCCGCGTCTGGGAGGCATAATCCTGCACATATTAGACAAGGTATTAAACAAGGTACACAACTTAAAAGCCTAAACAACTAAAAACTTAATGGGTCCATCATAATCCCAGAGTACCCAGTGTTTAAACCTAGGATCTGAAACCATGTGTAACGCCCCGCCACGCAACCCTAGAGAAAGTTGCAATTAACTACTCAAATGGACTAATTTTTTTTGTTTAAGAACAATTAACATGCAAGTTCACTACCCATTGCAAACAACCCCTAAGGTTATGAGACAGAGGTTATTTAGAACCTCAACAAAAAACATGAATTGAAACCATAACATTCATTTACTTAATAATTTAGAAATACATACATTCCATACATGATAAATTACATCAAAGCATACGAGATACCATGAGATCCCAAAGTACAATAATATAATAAGGAGATTACATCTCTCATTCCCCGAATGAGGTAAATCCAATGAGCATGATTATAAATTACAACTTTCCACCTCAATAAAAAATGAGGGGTAATAAATTACAAGATCAACTGAAATGAATAAAGCATTAAGAGTAACTGGATCCCACGAGCTCTCCAACTGGAAATCTCATCAACACGAACAAGAAGAAAGCCCAACGGAGTAAGGTGCACGCCACCCAACCAAGTGGAACCCAAAGGCCCACCCCCCGTGCTAGGAGATAGTAACAAGGAATCCTAGCCAAGGCCATCTACCTCTAGACACATGATAACACGTAACTGAACCAAACTGACACAACCAATCACATGTACCACACAAGTACAACACAAGAACAACTCTAACATGGTCACATTGCTTCCAGATATAAAATAGATCAAGTATGTTAAGAGAACCATACACACATAATCAAATACTTATATATATATAGATATATTTATATTCTCATAACAGAAATTGTAAACAAATTGAGAAAACCAAGTAGAAAAACAACCAGTTACAGCCAAGAACTATTTTTTTTTTTTTGAAACAATTTATTTCAAAATAGAGGTTTTCTTCCAATTTTGAAACAAGAATTAAACTGGGTTTGTTTTGCAAATCAAACAGAGGATTTAAATATTTTTCAACATGAATTTTCAACAACAAAACATAAACAAATAAAATTTCAAAAACAACTAAATTTAAAGATATGAACCTGGTATTTTGAGTTTGTGAGGAGATCCAAATGGTGCACAGATTCTTGTCTTGATTCCAACTTCAACTCAACAATTTCCACAGCTTCAATCCAAAACCCACAAACAGCAAAAAATCCTTCCTCCCTTCTATTTTTAATTTTCCATACTTGTTAAAAAAAAGGTTATGAAGAAAATTCAAATAATAAAGAACATTTCTCCAAAAATATCCATGCACCAACCCTCATAAATTTTCAAAAACAAAATAACAAATATCTCTATTTTCAATTTTTGATTTAAAAATTTGTAAAAAATGAAATTTCAAACCTTTTTCTTTTATTTTCAATTTCCAACATTAAATCCATAATTTCACAATGAAATACTTATCTAATTTAAACATCATCAATTTAATTAATCAATAAAATTAATTTAATCCATGATTAATTCATTTTTTAATTAAATTAAATTAATTATTAAAAAAATTACATTACTAACATAACACCAGATCAATTTTAATCCACAATCTAATTACAAAAGCATTTATTTTCCCTTATAACAAATGATCAAAATCAAAGAGAAGGGACAATATTCAAAGCAACACAACTTGACTAAGACCCGACGACACGCTATGACTAGGGTGATGACTTGGCATGAAAAACCTAGCTACTATCTCCCAATCGAATGTCGTTGGGCAATGGACACGCTCAAACTTGTGGAACCAGGTGGAGTCGATGTCTTGTACCTATCAACCTGCAAATAAAGAGTATATCCACATGCATATATATGTCATCATTAAAACACACCGTGAAGAGGAAATCACGGAATCGCAAGGCACTCGCAAGCAAGTGATGCAATACCGTCCCCTTCACCAATACAGTATTACTAACTGACAAGTCTAATATCAAAATTTAATCCAAAGCATAAAACATCATAAATTTGAATATCCACTTATGCTAATTCAAAACATGCCATAATGATAACATCATAATAAAATACCATCACATCAAAATATAACATTCACATTGCTTTACAGATAGCGATCAAATAGTAACCGAGTACCAAAGTCAAAGTACAAACATAAAACACACATAATAAGGTATCTGAATATCCAGAAACACATCAAAGCAACATAACAACACAAAGACACACTATCCAACTAGAAGGCAAAACGGAGGGGTATTACAAAATTACTGCTGTTGAAAATAGCCTAATATCTTCTACACATTTTTTTGAAGAAATAGCATGACTAGTATTCTTTCTTTGTAATAGTATACCTTATTTGCACATAAGAATTAACAAAAGTTGATGATTGCTTTTAAATTTTAGCTTGAGAAAATATTTTCCCTTTTCTCAACATGAACACTGGATTGGGGGTGAGTCTGTGACTATTTGTAGTAAATTTGGCTCTGTATCCTCCAACTATGTGGTTTTTAAATTTTGGTTTGAAGTTGCTTATAAGTATCAAAGTTGTGCCTAAATTAAAGCAAGATGGTACCTTAAGTATTCACCTACCCTTTATATGCAAATCTTACACAATATGCTCAAATCGTATTCCCAAAGAAAACAACAAAACAAGGTACCTCACGGTTCGTTCAAACCAAATAAAATATCTTAACAAGCTTAATGGTTTCTAGAGACTTGAAATTTGACATTTGAGGAGAGGGAAGTGAGAAATATTTGGCAAACCTCTCTTTGTGGGCTGCCCGTCAAAAGTCAAATTTCAAGTGGCAAACTTTCATAGGCTCAATAGAAAATTGGCTATTTAAGTGCATTTGTATACTGTATGTGATGATGTAGATTTGTTCTTACATGTTTAATTTGGAGTACAACTCTAATGTTTATTATACTTGTAATCACCAGGGAACAAAGGCTCGGTGATGGGAATCTATCTTGATATTTGTATCTCTTGGTGGCTATATTTAATCGTAATATAGCTATATATGTACCCTAATTCAAAATGGCATCCCTGGTCCATATCCCATTTCTCACGGTTGCAATGTTCAAATGTAAAATAGACATATCCTTAACTTCTAATATTCCATTTCAAGCTAATGTCCTTATTCTCATAGTTCATGTGTCATGCTGACTAGGGTTGTAGATCATTGAGGCCACATTTAGAGTTACTGTCTGATAGGATTCTGTAGTTGGGAAACATAATTAAACTCATTGTTTCAGTCATGTTTTTGTTGCCTGAGTAGTTAACGGGTTTGAAATTTTGGTAGGTTCAATAGTGGGGCTTCCCAGATTAGGGGTTTCAGTGAAGAAATTCAGAAATCAGTGAAATAAAAAATACATATGAAAATTCACATCTTCAAGAAGAATTAGAAATCAAATGATATGAAAGAAGATATTGACATGAAAGCATTTCAAGTAGACAACTTTTCATTGATTATAAATTATGTTTCTAATTTTGATTACAATGTCTTGGAACTGGTACAACTCTTTTGTAGTTTACAAGTTTGCAAAATAAAAACTAACATAACACCTGAGCTAAGCAATCATCATCAGCATAAAATTCTTCAAATTTCTAAACTATGTTATCTATTTTTTCAATTTCCTTCTATACAGGAAAGGTTGAATCTGTATTGGGTTGACTAATTCAAATTTCTGGATTTGAACTGAAATAAGAACTTGGTGGAGATCCCGTCAATTTTGATGAATATTCTTGCTTAAGTATATGATGAAATATTATTTTGGATAGTGGGCCCCTAATTTTTTCATTTCATATATGCTTTCTTTTTCTATTTAATAATTTGTAAACATATACACAAACAATATGATGTTATTATTTTTTCTCTTGATTCTAGGTAACATTATTCATTGGTTGCATACTAAAATCATACTGACATCAAATCAAACATAGAACAATCAAAACAAACATATAACATCATAAATCAAAATGTGAAACTATCAAATCAAACATAGAGTTCATCATAAATCAAAATGTGAAACAATCAAAACAAACATATAACATCACACATCTTCTATTCAGAGCATCATTGTGAACTTGCCAACTGAACTTACAAATTCAAATTATAAACTGCAATTATAGAGATGAAGAAATCGGAATGCCCAATGTTGTAATGTTTGTGAGTAATATTAGTATAGTTGATTGTTGATCTGTGTTGTTATCTTGCTTTACAGATTTTAAACTGTCAACCTCACTGCATGCATGCCAGAGTATTCATATTTGTTCTACCTGTCACATACAAGCCCAAGTAGTTCTTGATAGTTAGGCTGCACCACCCTGCAGGCCTCTCTACTAATCAACACAAGAAAGTGGGATGTCCAGTTTAATGCTTTAGGCTCTTTGTTTCTTTATCTTTGTACTGAATAGATTCAAAAGATTCCAAGAAATAAAATTGATGTCCAAAGGTATTTGTCAACATGTGTAGATGAAAAATAAAGCTCAAATGCGGACCCCCTATGGCAACAAGAGACTAAAGACAACCATGCCTCCAGAAAAAAGAGGATTTCATTTCCCACAGGATGAAGACAGTCAAGTTACTAACGAAGACAATCAAGTTGCTAACGAAAGCATTCCTCAACCTAGGGCTAAGCCAATTATTCAAGTAAATATAGCTGCTAGAAGCAAGAAAGTTTCAGTTCAACAAGAGTGGACGAAAGAGGATATGGATTCAACATTGAAAGATGTGGAGGATAATGGAATGTCAACAAGGAGAGCAGCCAAAAATTGGGGAATCCTTATGACAACACTCAGCAACTAGTTAGGCGGTTTAACAACATCATCAAAAAAAGGTCCTCCCACAGCATTGACAGCAGCTAAAGAGGGTTTGATTGTGGAATGGTGTAAAGAAATGGAAGCAATGGGCCATGGGCTGGAGATTATCAATCTCAAAGCAGAAGTTGTGCAAATATGCCAAACACGACCAAATCCTTTTAAGGATGGGCTACCTAGGAAGTCATGGTGGACTGGGTTTAAAAGGCGTCATCTCGAATTGACATTGAGGACAACGGAAAGATTGGATAGAGATAGAGCTCTAAACCTTAGGCATGATGTAGTTGTCGCATTTTATGACACACTATCCAAAGCATATCAAGCCAACCCATATGGACCAAATAAAATTTGGAATTGTGATGAAACCAAAATTCAGGTTGGGAGAAATGGAGCCATGCGAGTTTTGGCCAAAAGAGCCCCAACAGAAGTGTCTCATAGATTATTCCAAAGAGCAAGGAATGGATAACAATTTTATGTTGTGTTAATGCTACTAGACATAGCATACCAGGCTTCTATCTTTTCAAAGGTAAAAAGTAGCTAAAAAACTACATTGTTGGTTGCAAACCAGGTGCATGCATGGCTGCCCAACCCTATGCTTGGATGATGAAAGAGTTATTTATGAATTGGCTGCATTATTTTGCATGATCAGTTATGGGTGGAGTATCACCGAAAAATAGGCACTTGCTCATATTTGATGGCCATGGCAGCCACATAATCGTGACAACCATCCAAGAAGCTAGGTATTTGGGGATCGATTTGCTCACACTACCAACACACACATCACATATATTGGATGTCAGTTTATTTCAACATTCAAGTCATATTTCAAATTAGAAAGAGCAATGTGACTAGCTAGATATCTTAACATAGAAATAAAAAGAGCAGAATTAGCAGAATTGGGCAGCAAGTCTTTTAGAAATCACTAACAGTTTCAAACATCACTGTTGGTTTTAAAAGGCCAAGTATATGGCCTCTCAATCCATATGCTCTAATGGAGGACATGCACCCCAATGAAAATTTTCAATTCAATGTGCACGATGATGCTTTTGCAGTGCAGAACATCCTTAAAGTCTTTTCGGGGTCGATGTGTCAAATGTGCAAGTTGCCAACACATTATTGTCAAGGCTTTTCAGTGCTGATTTAAATCCTACAACAGCATAAATAGTGGGGAAGGAAACAACTTTACATGATTCAGCTGAACCTACAGTGGGCCCGGGTCAACTATTTGATGACATGGCTAAAAGTCAACAATAGACTAACATGGATGGACTTAGCCTTCCCTCTCCCCCAAGCTAGCCATCATGGGTGGTAGAGGGAGGAATGAATTTAGGATATGACTTGCATCCACAGGAAGAAGGCGACACATTATCTTTCCCCTCTCCACCACCCATGTTGAATGTGGATGAAATGGTACATAACTATTCCAAGTGTGGAGAAGGTGATATCCAAGATATTACAGATTTGAGTCAGGATACCAAGGCATTTTGCAATGAGGCTAAACACCACATTCATGGAGATTCCAGCCATTAATCCTTGGTTTCCCAAGTAGATTCACCTATCAGAAAATTTCTCAAACTGCCAGTTCACATTGTGAAGGAAAAACCTAGGACATCAGAGGATAGAGGAATTCAGTTGAGTTGAAAGTCCCAATTATTAACAACAGATGAATACATGAACTTGTTAATGGAACAAGAGCAAAGGAAGAAGGAAATTCGGGAGATTAAATTGTGAAAAAGGGAGCAGATTCGGGAGAAAAAGCCAGCACGTGTTGTTGCAAAGGAGCAAAAGGATCAAGCCAAACTAGATAGAGAGATTACACGGCAAGCAATGGAACAGCAGAAAAAGGAAAAAGAGCTCAAAGGGAGCAAGATAGGATTCAAAAGGAGTAGGATAAAAAGGAAGAAGCGCTTGAAATGGCAAGGTTGGATCTATAGACACAAAGGCATTTAAGCAACCCCTTAAACCCTTTGCCCAAAAATTATGCCTTGTTTAGGGAGATGATCAACATTCATATCCCTAACTATCATACAGTTGTGACCACCACTCAATTTAAGTCTAACCCCACCCATTGTGACCAGTACTCAATTTCTAAGTGTAACCCCATCCATTATGAGCAGTACACAAAATATAGGCCTAAGGCCATCCCATTTGAACAGCACTCTAAGTCCACTAGCAAGGGAAGAGAACATGATTGGGAGTAAGTTGTCAAGAAGCCAGGCAACAACAACCTCTGCCACTTTGAGTCCAATAGGTTTTCCAATATGGTTTGAATGAGATTGGTAGCAACCAATCATTCTACACAAACAAGTTTCAAATTGCAGCCTAGGGAGGCTTTTTTTTGCATTTTGTATTAGGAGGCATACATAAATTATTTACAAGGATTTGCAAAACATAATTGCAACTAACATGGTTTATACACATAGAAATTTTAATACATCATGGTTTTGTAGGAAATAATTGCAACTTCCTTAGAAGTGATCAAAAAATTCAATGTTGTGTGGAATATGTATGATCCTCCTAGAAGGTGTAGTAAACTTACAATCGCTTGTGCTTCTTTTTTAGAACCAAAAAATTAGTTGCTACTACATTAAAAATTATCATTTGAGAGGTTTTGACTAAATGTGAGTCTCTAGTTGGCTCATTCCTTGTTTATGGAAATTATAAATTAGTTTTCCATGTGTTTTTATTATGTCTTTGCTAGATATATATGGAAGATAATTATGGTGTCTTTAATGATGTACTTGGGATTATTTGTTATTCAACATTAGACTTAGAGTTCTTCATTTTTTAGGTTATGGCTTGATTATACAGATATATATACATTCATAATATAATATATGCATACACATGTGCATATATAAGTTACATACATATGCAGATGCATATATATATACACATTTGTAATGTAATATATACATACATATGCATATGCATATACATATATATACACATACATATGCAGTACTCATAATGGAGATACATATATATATACATACATATGGCATATGCATATGTATATATATATATACATTCATAATATAATATATACATACATATGCATATATAAACATACATATGCATATGCATATATACATATATACATTCGTAATGTAATATATATATATACATTCGTAATGTAATATATACATACATATGTAGATGTATTAACATACATATGCATATGCATATATACATACATATGCATATGCATATACATATGTATACATATATATATGCATACATATGCATATGCATATACATATATAGATACATATATATATATGCATACATGTGCATATGCATATACATATGCAATGAGGTGGACAACCTAAATATTTCATTTTAGCATGTTGGACATCGATTTGCTATGTGGATGACACATTTCTTTGGCGGGGTCAAATTTTTGACCATTTTTTTACCCCCGACCGAAGATCGAACACACCATACACCGATGGAGGGAAGTGGCATCGTGAGTTGTGCTCGTGATGTCATGTGGCATCCGAACAACTCGCCACCTTTTCATCACACACTCCCACATTAACGAGGAAGTCCAGTCACATTAAAGAGGAAGTTCAGACTCATTAACTCCTACTCCCTCCTTGTTTTGTTGGTTATCGTGCCTTGGCTTCTTGCAATTATGAATCATTCAATGCTCTCCTCCTTCACACTCAACAAACCCTTTGACACCATTATAGACTATGCTCTCTATGTTTGGTAGTTGCAGATGGCACCCATAATGGAGATACATATATATACATACATATGGCATATGCATATGCATTTATATATATACATTCATAATGTAATATATACATACACATGCATATATATACATTTGTAATGTAATATATGCATACATATATATGCATATGCATATATATATACATTCGTAATGTAATATATATATACATTCGTAATGTAATATATATATACATTCGTAATGTAATATATACATACATATGCAGATGTATTAACTGCCAACTTTGTTCATAGTTTCTCAAGGCTTGCTATTTATTTGTTCATCTTCTCAAAGTTCTACATGGGTCATTAGGGTGTTTAGTGCTTATTCAACTCTATAGAATTCAATAGGGTTTTAAGAGTTTGCTTATATATGTAGGGCTCCTAAATATCTTCTTAGGGTCTATGATGGGAGTTGTTCGTACTTATCTTGATGTATAAGACTAGTAATAACTGCATATGTATGTATATATTACATTATGAATAACTACAAACTTTATGTATCTGAGGTGCAATTTGAGAAATATGTGTAGACACATAAAATTGATCTAGGCCTACGAACTCAATTTTCTCCATAATTCTTCTAAACATAATTAAAATATTTAATTATGTCCCTTTATCCAAATTCATCTATTAATTAAATAATTCGTAATTATTTAATTAATTCACATCTTTTATTCCTCCTGACTATTTAAATAAATAAATTACATTTATTTTATTTAAATACGCCACTAATCTCTAATGTTCTCTTTATTTAAATAAATTGCTAAATTTATTTAATTAGTCCATTATGTCTGCTTGATTATTTAAATAAATAAACTCTATTTATTTATTTAAATATGTCTCTAGTTTTAATATCCCCTCATAATTAAATAATTTTCCCATAATTTATTTAATTATTGGTCATCTCTATCCCTTTTTTCCTCCATAATTAAATAATTAGAATTAATTATTTAATTGTCTTATTGGCATTTCCTCTAAATTTAAATGAAATCATTTATTTAAATTTCCATTTGGCAATTTCCCTCTTTCCAAGTAAATAATTTAATTTATTTACTGTCACATGGTCCCACCACTTCTAAATTAAATTAATTTTTAATTCAAAAGTCAACTTTCCCCTCATTAATTCAAATTTTTTATTCCCTTCAACCACCTCATAATCTGTGTCAAATCTTCTCTTGTCACATTCAATTCTAACCTCTTAGCCTTTCATTTCAAATTTGACCTAATGTTGCCCTAACCCTAATTAGGGGTTGTCACATGTATTTACAACCTTTGATCTTAGGGCATCTTCCATCTTTTAATCTTGTCCCTCCATTCAAAATTGGCATTTCTATAAAATGGCAATTTCAACCTCATTTTGACATCTCTCAATCTCTTATCATCTTGCATCTCTTGCACTTTTGTCATTTTGCTAACATTGTCATCTTGCAGGTTTTTCTATTGCATGTGGGCTTTAGTCTTCACTTGCATTTTCAAAAGAATCCTTCAATATTTGCTAGGTCATGTCATAGGTATACTTGCTCAAAAAAATCTGAGGGCAAACCACATATTTGCAACAAATGGAAAAGGGCTATGGAGGTGATTCGTGGAGGTTTTGAGGAGCTTTGGTATTATTGGTCCTTGTTTTGCATTGTTTCCTCCTTTGTTCTTCATAGTTATGTTAGTGTTTTATTTATTATTTTAATTTGAAGCTAACCTAGAAATTTACCCAGTTACAATATGAATGAGTGCAATGTCAAGAGACATTCAAGGGGATTTGGTTAATGTGTTATTTTAATGCTTTGTTTAATTTGTATGACATACCATTGTTTTTGTCTCTGAGTTGTTTTCACAAGCTTATGCATATATACATATATATATATATATATATATATATATATGTATGTATGCAGATGTATTAACATGCATATGCATATGCAAAGTGTTCAATATGCTCGTAAATGGAAGGTTCTTTTCATTTTTTGTCTAGTTGTAATCATGTGGCTTCGGTATTGAAATGGGGTTATTGTTATATGTTTATTGTTTGCAATGGCTTCACTCGTTTATCCTTCGACCCTGGTAAGGATATCCTATCCTGCTTAGGCAATGATCTTTTGGTTTCATGTGTTTAGACACACACACACACACACACACACACACACACACACACACACACACACACACACACACACACACATACATACATATCTTTGTTTGTCTGTGTATACATAAAATAGATAAGACTCATGAACAACATAACAAAATATTTAGGGTGTCCACATTATCGAATAAAAAAATAATTGAATACCCATGGATAAACAATAACCCCAAGAATCAGATGAAAATTTTATTTATTCCGGATAACGTGGTGCACCAGTTGGAGGGGTCAAGTTAGGGTGAACCACTATGAAAAGAGGACATCTTGCAGATTGAATTTTGAAGTAAACATGCTTTAAAAGGTATTCAATATGATATCAATTATAAACTTAAAATGCACTTGCAAAAATAATTTGTAGCACATTAGGGTAAGTGCACCAATCTGTGACACAATTTTGGCTCTTAAGATGCCACTTTTTTTTTTAAATCAGCAAAATCTGATTTGCACGAGAAAATGAAGATAGTTATGCTCAAAATTTCAAGATGCGGCAAGAACAAAAGTTGAAGTGCTCTGAGTCTAGTTTCTAAGCTACTATTTTTTTTGAAATTAATGAAGATTAAGGGTCTCAAAAAGGGGGGGCCCAAAACAAGTCCTGTTTTTATCAAAAAAAATATCATAGTGCCTGAGGGCTCCCCCCTTTTTGATTGACTTTTTTTTAGAATTTCAAATATCTCAATGGTGAGAAATTAGCTAACACCATGTAGTTTATCCTCGTTCTTTCGGATAATTTTTTTAATGAATATATAATATTTTATGAATTTTCAAAGTGGACACATCTTGAAAAGCTTAAATTGGAGCATGCTCCACCATAAATTTTTTGCAAACTAATCAAAAATTGATTCTTTTTTTTTCATCATGTGTAGAATGGAGTCAAGTTTCAAAAAATCTAATTTGTTTCACATTTCAATGAACGGGTAAAAATCTATCCTAAAACTAGCACATGTTGGTTTTTGACCAAAAATAGAGGCATTTACAATAGAAGTCGTGGATCAAAACCTTAACTAAATCAAAATGAAAAAAGAATTATAAATTTAGATAGCTAAGAGAGAGGTTAACTCTATCATGGTTTTTTTATAAACTTGCATTGAAAGATGTGCAAATGAGACGGGGAGCAAGCCCGAAAATATGAGGAAATTTGGAAAATCCTGTCAATTAACACGTCCAAAGCAAGCCATTTGGCGAGCACCAAATTGGGTGCTTGCCAAATGGCACATCACATTTGGCGAGCGCCAAATTACCTGCTTTGCACAAAACCAAAATTTCCCCTCTTTGGTCAACAACTTTGATAATGCTTAGAGTGCACAGTTTATGATCGTAGGTGGATAGTTGAAGTTTTACCTTTCATACCTTCTCTAACTCATTACCGTAATTGGATAACTCTTTATCCCTCTGAAGTCTCTATCTCTCAAGTCTCACTCCCTCCCACACGACCTACACTACTCTCTCAGTCCAATCCCCTCTCTCAGGTCTCTTTCCCTCCTGCATAGGTACCTAAATAAATCTATCTCACTCCAAACCCCTTTCTCACTCTCCCTCTCTCTCTCTCTCCCTCTTTGGCCTTTTTATCTCTCACTCCCTCTCCCTCTCTTAGGTTGTTATCTTTCTCTCTTTGTCTCTCTCTCTCAAGTCTCTCCCTCCTACCCCCTCTCCCTCTCTTAGGTCTGTCACTCACTCACTCCCTCTATCTCTCTCCCATTCCCTCTCTCTCACTCATTCTATCTCTCTCCCTCTCTCTCTCTCTCTCGGGTATCTCCATCCCCCTCTCTCTCTCTCTCACACACACACACACACTCCCTCTCTCTCTCTCCCACTCCCTCTCTCTCCCTCTCTCCCACTCTATCTCTCTTCCTCTCTCT